>CM042017.1:8025000-8027500 GCA_023525715.1 Cichorium intybus
AGCCCAAAAAGATTCAGTGACCTTTTATAGACAAAATTATAAGTTCAATAACTTTAAATAGCCTAAAAAATATGGTAACCTATTATGCAGGTCAGAGTGACCATTTCGGAACAAAATTTGCAAGTTAAATGACATTTTATAACTTAAATGAAGTTAAGTGACTAAACGAGCACAAACTCAAATTTAAGTGACCAAATGTGACCTATAACCTTATAAAAAAACTAGTTTTTTTTAATTTTATTTTTTGTTAATAATCTATAAAAAGTTTACAAAACTATATATTGGTTATCGTGATATATATATATATATATATATATATATATATATATATATATATATATATATATATATATATATATATATATATATATATATATATATATATATATATATATATATATATATATATATTAGTAGTTAAACAAAGAAAAGTATCAAATAATCAATTAATTCTTCTTCTTTATTATCATAATGGTTTAGTAGCTCCAAGAGGAGTTTAGTCACATCAATGATATATAAAAGTCTAGGGGCAAAAAAGTAAAAATAATAAATAATAATAAAAAGAAAAAACTTGATCTTCGTTGCATTTTGAAAAGATAGGAATTAGAAGGTTTTATAAAATGAGATAAATATGAGATTATTAGATAATGATGGATTTTTAAAATCTATCCAAATTTTATACCAAACTATGTATTTTATAACATTTAAAAATCAAATCCACTTAACTCCTTAACACAAGTTGGGGTTAGCCCACTTGGCTAACAAGGTGATGTACTCCTTAACTCCTTTTAAACGTTTCGAACCAATTATCCACTGTTAGAAAAAAGTAGAAAATACTTCTAACATTTTCGATGGAAATACGATGTATCCGCTACAAAACAAAAACCCTAAATCTTTGATGGAAAACTGTTGTTGCAAATTTGTCGAAAATCACCCACAACTTATTTGTCGCTTATCAGTTGCAAATGTATTTGTCGTATATCTGTTAGGAGTCACCCAACATCAGTTTGTCGTATTTTGTCGTAAATCCGTTGGAAATTTGCGACGGAATATTCCATTGTATTTTGGACACTGTTTTGTCATATTTCGGTCGGATTAAGTTTCCTACACCCTCTTTTCCGACGGACTTTATTTGGTCGGTTTTTTCTTATCAAAATAATGTCTTTTATGATAAAATTCTGACGGATTACCTCGTCGAATTTTACCCAATTTTCTAGTAGTGACCCCTTTCCGCATTTTTGTCAAATACGAATCTTAATTACAAACTCATGTCACATGCCAAAGTTGTGGTTTGTAGGATTGACTTTTCTTGAAAAAAATTATTTTGGATAACAAGTGGTTTTTTTTATTTAAAGTTAAATATATTAGAATTTATTTTTTACAAAAAAAAGGTTCAATGGTTTTTTTTTGAACAATTATGATACTTCATTACCCTTATAAGTCATTTTCTCAATTTATAATTTGAATCATGTCTGTCATTTTTTATTTAATGGGATAATATTAAATCACAACAGACATTATGATTATCATTCAATAACTTACGTTATGATTTAATGATTTTTATTTTTAATCATAACTTTTGTTATTACTCAATATTTCAAACTTTTAGAGTTATAATAAATATCATGATTAGTCTTGAATTATAGTAATAAAATGAATATTAAATTTGTTGTATTCAATTTCTTTTAAGTAAATAGGATATTTATCAATAAATGTATAAAAACATTATATGAGTCATGGGGTATTCAATTTCTTTTAAGTAAATAAGTGGGTTCTTTGTGTAAGCTGCAACTACTAAGTCTCTTGACTTATCTTGAACGGAAGGTTTGGTTCTCGGCTTTAAAGTTCAAAAAGTTAATCAAAGACAATCTAAAAGCTATTTGCCTCACTACTTGGTGGATCATTTAGGTGTATGAGAAATGATTCCTTGTTTGGTGGAGCTAAACCAAAAGGGAAAAATGACATTGTAGTATGAACTTTTCTCTTTTAGTTTAAAAGGTTCATCATGCTTTACCTGTTATTAAGGTTACCTAACCCTTTATAGCAGGTTTTAGTGCCACAGAGGGATATTGTAGCCCTACAGACGTTTATGTTTTTGTTTAAAATGCCCTTCATGGTTTTTAGCTTTGTAGGGACATTATAACCCTATGTGTTCGCCTATTTAGCTCCCCCATCCTGTCAAATGAGATTGTTTGTAGTACACACATATGTTTCTAACTACAAATTAAGGTCAACACAATCACGAATTATTCAGGACCGAAAATACTCTTACAGATACATTTATTTTGATAAGCTCTTGATCAGATTAATAAAAATTATGTTAGGTTGAAGGATTTTCTTGTGGAAATAAAGGGCCCATAGGGGACTCAGGCCATGTTGATAACCCGAGGTTATAATATTCGTTGAGTCTTGCCACGAAGGAGCTGAGTAGGTGAACACGTAGGGCTATAGAGTCCGTACAAAGCCAAACAAATATAAGGGACCTTTTAAACCAAAATAG
>CM042017.1:8032500-8080000 GCA_023525715.1 Cichorium intybus
TATTGTATTCTTTCAAAAATTAAATAATAATAATAATAATAACACAGTGAGTTTTTTGTTATAATCATTTACATGCGAATCGTAATAACAAGTTTGCAACCTATTGTTTGGCCATTGATGATTTTGATTCTGATGATCCCTTGGTACTATGGATAAATTTAGTCTCTTATTGAACTCATCAAAGATATATGTATATATATATATAACATAAACTCGACAATAACACAAAAACATTTATATGCAATTTCTTATAATTTCTTGGGTAAATTGGGAATGCTCAAAATCAAAACCAAATGTGAAAGAAATTTTAGATTGAGTTATTTTGTAATGTGAATCCATTAATTAGGCGTTTGAGTCGAGACTTATTTTTAGCTTTTCACCTTTTTACTATTTAGATACTCCACAATCGCACTTGTAACATCCCAATTTTCATAATAAAAAGAAGATAATCAAACTCAATCCAAAGTAATACTATTAACAAATTAAGACTCCTAATATCGTCTAGCAATAGCGGAAGCAATAAAATAAGATAGACTTCTTGATTGGCGAGCATTGGGTTTTACATCTTCGTGAAACTTCAAAGTCTTCATACCATCTAAGCCTTCCACTTCCCTTTTCCACTGCCACTCGCTAAGTTGTTTCCTGGGTTGCGCACATTTAAAATTCTAACTGGGTAAGCCTAGGGCCTAGTGAATTCGTGTTGCACATAGATGTCCATCATTTAGAAAAACAAATAATTTGAACAACAACTGACATTAAAGCGGATAACACCCAATGTCACCATTTAGGGGAACGTTTAATTATCCAGAGAAAGAACTAAAGGCCCGTTTCCCTTCCCACTTGGCACAACACACCCTTATGCTCAAGCATTTTAAATATCCAAGGAAGTGAGTAAATATTCTCAATTCTCATCCCTGTCGTTTGAAATACATCCGTCATGCGCACGACTAACACCCCGTTCCCACTAAATGTGACACATAGAAGACAAGCAAAGACAAATAATGTTTTCACACATACCATCAACGATTTATAAAATAAACATATAATAACTACATTTTATATGATAAACATTTTGTGCAAGCAACCACAGAACACGAAAAACTCACCTCGTAAGTGTTAAGTTCTAAACCGAATCTCGTTGCGCTACTCATACCCTACATATCACCAATAAGTTTTTCTCAGACTACCATCACACATGCCTATTTTTGGTTCAACTACATATGTCTCGTTCGGCCAAACGATAAATGTTATCCGAATACGTTACGATAAGTAAAACTTTTCAAAGAAAGTGACCAATATTTAAAATACTTCTGACACAAATTTTAAAAATATAAATAATTTGATTAATTTTGGTGTCAACCATAAACATAGTGTACTAGTCTATATTTAACCAAAAATTATATTTATCAAAGTGTGAGGACTAAAATTGAATTTTGGCCATTTTCTTTTGCCAACTTATTCCAACGTTTCAAATATTCCAATGTTTCAAATTTAACTTAGTTGGAGGTTTTAAGGAAACGAATGACCGTACACAATTTAAAATCTTCAAATATAAATATATTATCTAAAAAAAGAAGGGTGAGAAGCGCTTAAAAGGGATTCGACCTACAGACCTTTCTTACAAAAGCCAATCCCTCACCACTTGACCAACAAGAGTTTTGCTTATAATTTTAGTATTTATTTATTTTCATTGGTTGGAATCAGTATTTAACCCAGCAACAAAAAAACAACCCGTAACCTTGTCTTCCTTACCCGAAAATATCACCATTTTCTGCCATTTTTTTAAGACTCCAAAGTTTTGAAAATCACGTAAATTGATTAGGTAAAATTACCATTTATCATTTCCACTCCTCACTAACATATATCCAGAAACAATTACCAAAAACAACTATCGAACATGATAATTTCAGTCCTTTTCTACTGAAAAGTTGAACATATCAATTTCACAAATTTCGAACATCTATCGGCCGAATTGAGACTTAAGGTTGAACCAAAATGCATATAAGACATATAAAAACCTTCCTAGACGATTATTACGAGCTTAAATCCAAGAATCATACCTTAATTCCCAAAACTCCAAAAAACTTCACAAACTTCCTCTTCTAATTTCTCCCTTGATTCTTCACCGTTTCTCGCAATTCTTGAGTGCATTTCACTCGATTTTCCGTGCCCTTTATAATGCCCATGTTTGTAACCGACGAGAACTTATGATTTGCTCGAATTTAACTCCATCATCAAGGTGATGGTTTTGAATTTCAATCCCATTATTTCCTCTCCATCAAACCTAATTACTCCCAATTAATATTCTTAATCATTGACACAATAAAGTAATCAGATTTTATTCATATGTAATTTATATATTAATATATTAATTTGAGTTATCACAAACTCCCCCCCCCCCCCTTACAAAAATTCCGTCCTCGGAATTTGAATTAAGAAAATAAATGCGGGTGTTTAGTCTTCATGTCTCGTCGTATCCGACTTTTATCTGCTGACCGATTTCCCTTTGTCTACTGTTTGCTACCCTTGTGAATCTCGTCTCTCTGACTTCCTAACTACTATTCATTCCATTTTTTTCACTTTTTATTTTTCACCTCCCCAACTCTTACTTTGTCAACATATGTATTGTTTAAATCTAGCATTACATGACATATTTACAATGTCTAAAACCTAAACTCATCAATCCGACGTGCAAATAAAAGGGTTGACATGACACGAAACGATAATTAAATGAGTCGAGTTAGGATCAACATATCTCAACCATTTTAGTTTCTACCTGACACAACATGATACAATTATCGTTCCTAATTTATAACAATAGTTTTTGGTAACGAAAGTTTAGTGCATCGGTTAACTAAAACACATATTTCAATAGAGTTTTCCATATTCTTATGTTTATAATAATTTTGAGCTTATTACCCAAAAAGTATCATTTTTGTAAAATATATACCTTATTTTCAACATTTTTGTGATACTCTCTCTCTCTCTCTCTCTCTCTCTCTCTCTCTCTCATGTTGACAGGTTGCTTTAAGGGCATGTACGTCGGTACGTGTGTGTATAACATACGATTGTATATGTAATCGCAAATTGTACCGTTGTACGCATCTATACATGCTACTCAGCTACTGGGAACGTTTTGTAGGATTATAATAAATCGATGACTGATTTGATATATTATCAAAAAGATGTTTGTATGATTATTAAATATTAAAACATGATAGGATAAACAAAATAATTGATAAACGATAAATTATAAAAGTAAACTAAAGATGACATGGATAAGATTAATAACGAAAAATGAATATAGTGGGGAGAGCCTGTAGGGAGACAGTTGGAATCTTTGGACTCTATGGAACTTTTGGGCTGGGGTCACCTCAACTAATATTGAATGTAATGTGCAGTGTTTGTGAGATATATTGAGTGTATATAATCATATTATTTTACTTTTTTTTAGTTATATAGATTGTATATATTAGAGTATCTGTAATCACGATTGTATTTTTACTTTTTTTTAGTTGTATCATATTTTTGTTAGTTTTATAAATAAAATATTATTAATTTCAACCATCTGTAATATTAAGCGATTTAAAAGCTATTTATGAAATTAAGTAGTTACTATCGTATTTACGAAATATTTATAAAACTTCATTATTTAATTTATTATTTTTAAACATATATAATATTTATAGAATTAAAAAAAATATTTGACGATAATATTAAATTAAATAATATATTACAATACATAATTTTAAAATAAATATTATTAAATCTAGAGTTAATATTTCGTTTTTATCTCGTCTCACAACTTGATGATAAACAAGTTGTTTGTCACTTATTCTTTGCATATTTCCATAGTGACATAAATTTAGGGTTGTAAATGAACCGAACGAACATGAACGAGGGCTTTTTCATGTTCATTCGTTTAAGTTAGCCGAACAAACAAACGAACACGAATGGATAAATGAATGAGTTCTCTTGTTCATTTTGTTCATTTAACAAATTACTTGTTAAGGTTCGTTCATTTATGTTCGTGAACATGTCAAAATGAACATAAACGAACAAACCTAAATGAAGAGACATAGACAAACACAATTAAACATAAACGAACATATAATATTGCAATGTAATCAAACACAATTGAACATATATAAACATAAAATGAACTTAAATGAACAAACATAAACGAATGTTCACGAACATAATTGAATGAAAGATACTATTGTTCATGTTCGTTCGTCTAACTAGACGAATAAGAATTTGTGTTCATGTCCGTTCATTTATTAAATAAACGAACATAAACAAACTTCTAATCGAACAGTTCGTTGAACGTTCAGTTCATTTATAGCCCTAGACATAATCAAACAAAACTGGAAAAGAAAATTACGTTGGGTCTTTTTTTCAAATAAAAAACATTATAAAATTTTGGAGTTATAATAAAAATAATAAATAAAATTTCATACTATCATTACGAGTTTTAGTCAAAATAATAATAAAACGTTAAAGGTTAGTTTTATAAGGGAGTTAAATGAAACATTATTATATAAATGAGTTAATTATGCAAAATATAAAAGTCAAAAAATATTTAATAAAAAATATGTGGTTGATATTATGAAACAAAAAACAATTCACTCCCAAGGGTAAGAAAACTTTTTGAGGTTAATTATTGATATTTTATCTCTTAAAAAGTACTCGTTGGAGATGATACTCTTAAAACATCTATCGATTTTATTTATAGTTTTGTATTACATTTTAAATTTTCATTAATTTTATTAACAAAAACATTTTATTTAAATCATATGTAATCATTAGTCATATTAATATCTAACATGCTTATGTGGCACATTATGATCGGCCATTAAAGAATTTTATTATGGATAAGGTTATCTGATCAATCTCTCAACCCATGGGTGGAATAATTGAATTTACATGTTTAACTTGGGTTAACTTGGTTTGAAATTTAGAGGTGGTAAAAAGTAAAAATTAACATGATACGCTAATTTGATATGAATTCAACACGAAATAAACAGGTTTGTGTAAGATATTTCACATGACACAACATAATTATTAAACGGGTAAAGGTAGGATTGAGAGTTTCAACTCTAATATGACACGAACTTGACCCGTTACTTTTATATGCAAGTATTTTTAATTCTTTGGATAAATTGTACAAAGTCAAAACAAAACAAAATATAAATGAAATTTTTTGGGTTAATTCATTTTGTAATATAATAACAACTTTCTCTCCTAAGCCAAGACTTAGTTTTTAAGTTTTTTCATTCTCTCATATACTCCACAATCTCACCCAGCCTCTCTCATTCTCGTGAGCTTATTCATCCGTTTAACTAACTCCTACTATTTCCACTTTTCTTTTTCAACTTACAATGAATTTTTTCCACCTCCCAAATTTTAATATTTTCAGTTTTTTCCTTTTTCATCTATTTCTCAACAATTTTTACTCTTTCAACTTATTTAATATTTTTCAACATGATACGGCATTACGCATTTACACAGTCTAACCCCCAAACCCACTAACTGGACACGAACTCGATATGAAAATAAACGTGTTGACACGACACGTCACGTTTATTAAACATCTCGGGTTAGGGTCAAGCTCTCTTGACCCATTTAATGTTTTGACTCGACATGAATCCCGACAGAACACGACACATTTATCAGGTCTAGTTTGAATAAATAAATTGCAACATGAGCATCCAAATCGAATTCCCCACATAAACCGTTGTATTAAGTATGTTAGTATATGGTTCCCGGTGTGTAAAGTGTAAACCACCTGGAATCACATTTTGCCACATTATCACAGCCCTTTAAATTACTGATTTTAAAGTTACAAAACAATTTTCAAACTTTAGCATAGTGGGTTTTATCAGTTTTACCGTAACGGAGAAGATCTTAATTACAATGACAGTTACTTGATTATAACCGGGTATAGTCTAGATTATTGATTTTCTTGACCAAACCCGGTTAAGGCCCATAATTAGACCCAATTAAAAAATTGGGCTTGGGATCGGATTATAACAATTTAGAAGACATGTCATAGCCCAAAATTTCTGCACCTTTGCTATAAACCTAGGTTGTTGGATCAGTCGTATAACTTGTACAAACTTGGGCTAAAATTATTATAAAGTATAAAATAAAGAAAGGACATCCTGACTCGACATTACCAAAGCCAAAATGATTTCTTGACATTTCTTTATTAACCGAAACTTGCATCATAGCCAAATAGCCCAAAACCGTAGACCAGGATCAAAAATGACCGTGTGGGTTTAATGGTTAAGGCCCGAACTGTACACACCCTACTAGGCTTCGTCAATAAACGAGTACTTCTATTTTCTTTCAAATCAACTTTATTTATTTTTATTTAAAATCATTTGTAGAACTAGTTGCCATGTGATGGTTATAAAAGCTGGAAACCGTAGAAAGAGCAAGTAACATACATCAAATGATAAATTACAACTATTTAATTGGAAAAACAAGAAACCATCGGTTTAGGTTCTTAGATATGATTGTTCCGTAGGGTTCTATTTGAATCATAATTTGTTCTACTACCTATTTAGCTTTGGTAAAAGGAAATTTTAATTGCATGTACGTGAAAAAAAATATATGTTTTTGTTTTTCCAATCAAGTACTCCTATCTTTTAGGCGGGAAGTGTACTTTTTTAATTCATTCAATTATAAATGAATAATTGCAATATAACAATGAAACACCAATATATAGGTTGCAGATTAAAAAGAAAAACAAAATTCTGATTCAGGAAATTTCAGCTCTTGCTTTTTAATAAAGGAATTAATACCCGACTACATTTTTAGAACAGCAAATAAAACCGCTAAATTAACTATAAATCTACCATCTCCAAACTTTAGCAAAACTCCTGCACACTTCAATTCTTTTGGTTCTCTCTCACTCTTCATCTTCTTCAGAGTCATCTGTGCCAATGTCCTGATAAAACAACCCAATTACATAAAAAAATATATAAGAAATAAATAAAATAAAATATAAAAGTGTTGTTTAATGTTACCTCTTCATCATCCTCGTCACCAAAGTCTTCTTCATCAGCATCCTTTTAACAAATTCAAATTTCAACAATTTCAGTACAATGATAATGTGAATTTTTTTTAAAAAAGGAAGAAAAAAGATTTTACATTGTTGAAATATGTAAGAGGGTTAACCCAAAGATCTTCTTTAATCATTTCGGCAATCTACAAATACAATTGTTCAAAAAAACATCAACAAATATTCTATTCAAGATAAGTGTTGAAGAAGCATTTTTATTTTTTGTTTTATTAGAAAATAATATATTATTGAACATACTCCGTCATGAACTTCGTCCATGTCATCTTCACGTTGGGTCCCACTGAACCAGATAAAAAAGCTGCTGCATCAAATCATTCAAGAAGCATAATAGACCGTTAGATGGTGTTTCTTTTTTACTTAATGGGGACAAAATTTAATCTGAGTGTTTCTTTTTTACTTAATACAGAAAGAACGATTTAATAACCTGTCATCCTCATGGGGCCGCTTGTTTCCGTTTTTCTCATGTGTAACTCCATTTGAAAGACCCTTCAATAAAAAGTTAACAATCGCCAAATATTAAATGGCTATAGGAAAAATTAATGATAAACATAAAAGTAAAATAAAAAAATAAAAAATTTACCATGCCCTCTTTCCACTTAATTGATGTAGCGGTAATTTTTGTGGTTCCCTCATCAAGGAAAGTGATGGTTTTTGTGAGTTTTGTGTCCTCGAAGTAAGGGTTAGGGCTGAAGTTCTGTGAGAAGAGTAAAATCATATAAATATATAGCCATAAATACCGATAATGCCCTTCTCTATTTTTAAAGAAGAAAGAATTACTTACAAACGTGATTGTGTAACCCGACTTCACATCTTTGTTATCTTCGACTTCAAGAGAGGTTAAATGCTTGAATATCTACAAGAAAAGATGATTGTTAGTTTGTTACCACATGAATTAACTAGAAAATTCTTTTTATTATAAAAAAAGAGCAAACCTTTTGGTCTTCTTCATTGAGGAGATCAGAGAGAGCAGGGTGACTCAAGAACTGTGAAAAAAAAGTATAAATTAGGTTTGAACGAATGAAGGGGAAGATAAAGAAAAAGTGGATTAAAATGGATTACTCACAGCAGTTAGCCAAAAATCAGGAATTGATTTAATGATATCATTCCTTTTGCCGTACACTGGCTTCCGAACTTCATTGTATTTTTGTTCGACTTCCAATACTTTATCACTTGCCTCCTCATTGATCTGGAGCCAAAATAGAATATACGAATTATATATCTAGTAACAAATATTAACGCTAGACTAAATTGAATACAACAGAAGATTCGTCAGATTGCAAACCCTAAAAAATACGTTTGTGCATTACGTATCTAGTCATGCCGTACATAAATTCTCTCAATCAAGTAAGATTCCGAATACGATTCGCAAACTATACACAACATACGCATCAAACTCATGTTTGGCGGTAAAATAGTATACCAACGGTTCGTAAAAGAGTTAAGAACAACCATTACGAGGTTTCCAGTATTAATTACAGCAAATTCATGTGGAATAGCAAATCTTTTACGAAATTGAGCGAACTAAATTGATAATCGTTATAAAAAAGGTACCTTTTCGAGCTCGTCTTGGACCTCCTGCAGCTTTTCAATGGATTTAACCAGCTCGAGGTCAATTTCCTCAGCGCCTTCCTCCACGGTTTTCTCTCCGATCTTGGGCTTCTTACCCTTGTCAGCCACCATTTTAGCAAAACCTAAATTGGATTGACTAAAGGACCAAATTTTCTTGCTCTCTTCACAGAGAGAATGTGTATAAGGGGAAGAGATTTGTAGGAATAGGGAAGAGGGATCAATGTTTTGTGTTGTTTAGGGTTTTAAGGAGTTTAAGGACAAACGAATTAGGGTTTTATGGAGTAATATATTACCTGCTTCGAGGGTGTAGCATCGCTGCCCAAACTACTCATCGTGACCGTTGTATTCTTGTTTGGATAAAATCTATTTGTAACTTTATAATATAAAATTGGGTTATTTAGGGTTATTTACAGAAAAGTCCCAATATTTTGGGGAAATTAACGAAAAAGTCTTAAAATATTTTTTTTGAAAAGAAAATCCCAAAAAAAGTAGAAAAATTTTTCAATTTAGACCTTTTTTACCGACTACCGGTAAAAGGGCTAAACTGAATAAATTTACCAACTTCCTGGACTTATCTGTCAAAAAACTATTTTGGGACTTTTTCGTTAATTTCTCCAAAGTATCAGTTTTGGTTCTTAATAGTTTTGGTCCTTCACAATAGGTCCTTAACAACTTTAGTCCCTAATATTTAATCCTTCACAGTTTTGGTCCTTAACAACTTTGGTCGCTTACGGTTTTAATCCTTAACAATTTGGTCCTTCATAGTTTGGTCCTTCACGGTTTTGGTCCTTTACAATTTTAGTTCTTAATAGTTTTGGTCCTTCATAGTTTTGGTCCTTAATCCTTAATTTTTTCCAAACTACAGGAATGGATAAAAATTTCAGAAAGTCATGGAGAGGTTATGTGACACAAACGATGTTCTTATGCAGGCCCTATGTACTCAAGAAAATCGTGGGCATGTACGTGGGATGGGAAAATATGTAACCCCGCACCATTTTTTGGCCAAGACCATTAAGCACTACATGGACAATGAGAAAAAAGTATTGGTGCGGGGTTACATATTTTCTCATCCCACGTACATGCCCACGATTTTCCTGAGTACCTAGGGTCTGCGTAATTTGTCCCACATATAACATCTCCATGACTTTCTGAAATTTTTAGCCCTTCCTATAGTTGGGACAAAATTAAGGTTTAGGGACCAAAACTATGAAGGACCAAAATTGTTAAGGATTAAATTATGAAGGACCAAAACTGTTAAGGACCAAACCTGTGAAGGACCAAACCGTGAAGGACCATAACTGTGAAGGACCAAAGTTGTTAAGGACCAAAGTTGTTAAGGACCAAAATTGTGAAGGATTAACTGTTAGGGACTAAAAGTGTTAAGAACCAAAATTGTGAATGACCAAAACTGATATTTTGGAGAAATTAACGAAAAAGTCCCAAAATAATTTATTGACAGAAAAGCCCAGAAAACTGGTAAAATTATTCAGTTTAGCCCTTTTCTGCCGATAGCCGGTAAAAAAAGGGCTAAATTGAATAATTTTACCGGTTTCCTGGGTTTTTCTGTTCAAAAAAAATATTTTGGGACTTTTTTGTTAATTTCCCCAAAATATCGGGATTTTTCTGTAAATAACCCTATAAAATTTTTAAATAGTTTCTAATTAATTATCGGATATCTAATAATATTTTAGTTGCCGATTTTTATTTTAAATAAAAAAAGTTTATATCAATTAAAAATTTGCAATAAGACATTAAATTTAATTTGTAAAAATATTAACCTCAAATAAATAATTGACTAAAATATGTTTAGTTGTTACTTGTTAGCATTTTCGTGTAATTTTCCTTCCTTGTTTCATGTAATACATGTATTTTGTCAAAGTACAAATAGGGTAACGTTGTAATTACACGTAAATATAAATATAACACGAATATTTTATAAAATCTAAATGTCAGTTATCACCTGTTTTTAATGAAATTTCTTAAAAGATATTCAGGATGACACAACAACCATCCGTAAACCATATTTGAGTTGTTAACTTCAATGTTCAATAAATATACAAACATCACCGGTCTCGTAATTAATTTTTTCCTCTATTACATGTTATAAAAAAATTAAAATAGAACATAATTCATTAACAGCTTTTGAAATAGTTTAAAAACCAAATCTAAAATTCAAATTGAAGAGATCACCATGATAGGCTAAATGGTAACATAAATTGGTATAAGGCATTTCAAAAGAGTTGTCCAATAGATTATTCTTGCAAGCTTCAACTCTTGGATGGTCATTTGACTTCCTTTGGGGATGATTTGACCTGTAAACATGGTTTGCAAGATATTGCATGAGCCCAATGTTTTGTTTGGGTCAAACAGAGATGACTTGTGTGAAGTTTATCCTTCTTATCCAAAAAAATCCAAATCAAATCAATCTTATATATCTACATTACCATTGGCGGCTTTTCAACATGTTGGGACAATAAGCCAAATGTAAAACACGAGACAGAAACAACGAAGCTGAAGCTAGTCAGATGGAGATTCAAAAAATTAAATTGACATGAAAAATGTTATGTTTTGCAAAAGAGAATGAATAAAGAAATTAATGTCTATAAAAGAAATGAGTAATGATATTATTCATAAATCCAGCTTGGTGTTGTTTTTCCAACCTAGGAGCTACAGATTTGGAGTTGTTTAACATGTTAACTCCATCTATAATGGGTGTTTAACCAAAGGATATACAGTTGATAAATTTGGGACGGTTGTCTCCGGAATTTTGGCTAAAGTGGAAGTAATATTTCTTTTCTTGACTTGTAGGATGGAAGTAATGTTGTAGCAAACCTAGATGAGGATGAGGACTTGTCTAACTACTTAACTAATGTGAGTATACCCGAGTACATGTCTCTAAAACTTATTTTGGTGTGTGTTGTTTTTAACAAAGATGTGTTTGCATTCAATCAAACTGTTATGTGTTATACTATGTGTATATGTGTGCACTCATGAAAATATCATTATGATGCATTTGAGATTATTTTGAACCAAGGTTGTAGAAGTCGCTAGGCGGTAGGCGGGCGTTCGACTGGGGCCTAGGACTAGTCGGTCTAGGCGAGGACTAGTCGGCGCCTAGGCGGGGAGTATTAATTGTAACAAAATTTATTATTTAAAATCTATATATTATCTATATCCCTACAAAATGAATAAATAAGTATAAATTTTTGACAAATTTAAGTGTTTAAATATGTAAGTCATCAAACATCAGAATGTTTATACTAATTAATGACATTTTTGATAATTTTAATCATCAACAATTGTAACTTAGCCACCGATTATCATATTTAATGACATTTTCTAAATCTAAATTTTAAAAATCTAAAATTTTGATTTTTTTGAGAATTTGATAATTTTTGAAATTTTTTGAAATTTGAAAATTTTGCCGCCTAAACACGCCCAGACCCGCCTAGAACCGCCTAAACCTGATTTTGACCGCCGTTGACCAAATCCGCCTACCTTGACCGCCTACCACTAATCGTAGGCGGAACCCGCCCGCCTAGCGCCTAGGCGGCCGCCTAGGCCGACTTTTACAACACTGTTTTGAACTAATGGTAATTAATATATCTTTTTAAGCTAAAGGTGTTAGAAAGACGATTTCCTAATTAAAGAAGATGGAATGATGTTTTGAAACTAAAGTTAGCATCCTACTTGTGCATTTCATTTGCATTTAGAATGGAATTTTAATATGGCCACTCATATATGTATGGAACTTGACTAATAATGTTTGACAATTGACGTTGTGGTTAGGTTTCTAGATAATCGCCATGTGCACGTGTAGAGGCTACCTACCCCACGTGTGGTGCTTGTGTAGTGGTTCACAAGTACCTGGCTGTTAACGGAAGGAACAAACAGTTCCTTCAAACCACTTTGGTGAGCATGGACGTGATGAGATGGACTTAGGAATTGGGTTAGTTGCATGTGCATTCATTACATGCATAATTTACCCTTTTTATGATTAACTGATATTTTGATACAAACGATGTTTTGTGATGACAAGTTAACCATGTTGATTATGGGACAAGTCCCTAACTATATCGATGATGTTTTTCGACATTGCAACTTGTATTTAGATGTTGACAAATATGGTTTTGGGGACAACTTTCCCCTTAAACCATTTTTATGACGAACGAGTATTTTTAAGATGTTTTTGGGTGGTTTGACTCGAGTACGGTGATTGACATCACCTACTATAAATGAGTTGACCTCAAGTAGAATCCTTAGGCATTTCCATTGCCTAACTTATTTTGACATGTACTTAAGTTGATGATTAATGATGACTTATGTAGAGCTTGGGATTCTAAAATACCACGTATTGTTGGTTTCATTTGAACTATGTAATGGTATTCAGATTGTGACCACCTCACTCTTTTACAAACTAAGTTGTTTTGAAATAGGACCATATAACTTTCCGCAACTTAAACTCTGAAATGATTTTTAAACAAAACCCAGTGGATTTTAAAAAGGTGTTCAAAAGCTAATTTAACCATATTAAGATGTTTTAGACCAAAGTTCTCGCATGTAATGATTTATGCATTTGATAAAAACCTATGGGTTTAAAATGATGTTTTTACAATTACCCTTAGCGACGGGTGTTACAGGAAATATTTCATGGCATGTTGAGTAATAGATATTGGCGGTTAGCAGTGAGAGGAACTCCATACATGGTGAATAGGTTACTAATCTAATGGAGTAAAAATGAGTTATTTAATATTTTTCACAAAGTACACTGAAAACTTTTATAAGTTGTTGACAAACATTTATAAATGGCTATGTTTGCATTTATGGTGTTAATGACTTACTTGTTGGAGTCTTTGGTGGAGTTTGTTATGTTGAAAAGATAATGAACTTTAACTAGAAGGAAAGAACGTCATTTTTTACTTATGCTAAGCATGTCCATACACCCATGCATGTTGTGTTAATCCAACAATTTAAAATCAATTGAGAACGTTTTACATGTCACTTATTTATGAGTGGTATACAATGTTAAAGTGTGGAGTCTAGTGAGATATAAAGGCACCAACCATGGCACAATCCAGACTAAGGATGGATCAGCAGTTCAGACAAATCAATGGTTAAGATAAAGTTCATGAGTCCCATGAGAAGCAGGCTCAGCAATCAAGACAGAAGTGCAGTTTCTGTCAGAAGTTAGAAGCAATGTCCCCACTACCAATACTCTATGGGAGTCCCTGGCATTGGATTCAATGTTTGACAAAGGTTGTTTGGTGATCTGACTAACATGGTCACCTGACCAGCCACATTAGCATGGGGTGACAGATTTGCGCATTCCTTTTAGATCTTTCTCCACTATAAATGCCTCTTCATGTTTGTAACCAATGCCATGTGATGTAAGCGACTATCAAATATTATAGTGCAGTATATGCAAATTTTGTATATCATTCTATATATATAAATAAAATCTCTCTAGTTCTCTAGTAGATGTAGCTTGATTAGTTTAGATCGAGTGAACCACTTATATCCTTGTATTCTTGGTTGTTCTTATCGTTGTTACCGGTCTAGATAATCATGTTTGTGTGCGTTTTCCAGAGTGTTTCTTCTTAAAAAACTGGTATCAGAGCATTTTAAGATCGACAATCTGAAGGTCACAATTTTGGCTTTTAGATGATACGAATAGAAGATTACATCTACCATAAGATGTTACACCAACCCATGACTAAAGCAAAACCAAAAGTTATGGGATCTGTTAGATCGGTAAGCCATCAGACGTGTGCAATTGTCATTGACAAAGAATGTTGCTAACAACATTGTCAATGATAGGACAATATTCAGACTGGTCAAAGTGATATCTAACATGTATGGGAAACCCTCTGCAGCAACAAGGTGTTCTTGATCCTGCAATTGGTTAACACGGAGATGATAGAAGGCGGTTCGGTGAAGATCATGTCAATGAGTTCAGTTCAATAATATCAAGGCTAATATATGTTTACATTGGCTTTAAAGACGAAGGAAGGTGGTTCTATGTTGTAGGCCCTTCATTATTTATAGGCAAAATGACACTGTAGCCCAACCAATTATCGGTTTTTGGTTTAAAAAGTCCCTAAACTATTTTTTTGACTTTCTAAGGGAACAAACTCATATTTTGTGGGTTAAAATAGTCACTCAATAGAATTTGATGGGGTAAACCGGTTACCCTTTTGCTTAGTCATCATTTAAATGCCACTTGTTATATTAATAAAAAAACTAAAAACAAAAAACCCTAAGAATATCTCATTTAGTCGTTCTTCTTCTTCTTCTTCTTCTTCGTGAATCAATGAATTGGGTATTTCCCATTTCTCTTCTTCCTCCATCTCCTCCACGCTCTTCACACACTCCTCCATTTCCTCCTGGCGGCAAACCGAACCGACCCCATGGTCTCTTTAGCACCCCATGGTATCGAGAGTCCTAGTTTTGTTGCGGCTGAGACACTGTCATCGATCTGGATGGTATCATCTCGCTGAAGGTGATCTTATTTCTGCTTCCTCGAGGCATGAAGATGACTGTCCGGTAGATCATAGATGATCGAATAAGGGTTTATTCCATGTATTGATGCGATTACCACCTCCGTTGATTCCTTGTGCTGCTAACTTTTTGGGTCTTCATCCGAGTCTTCTCACCTTCTTCAAGGTATTTATGAGATTTTTTACTTATTGCAGATTCGATATTAGTTTTGGTTTCAAATTTTGTTAAAGGTTTTCTAGGTTAAGGATTAGGAATTTTTGTATCTGCTGTTATTTGATTTGAATTTGTATTTTTTTTAGTTTTGTATATGGTTGGATTTGTTTAGAATATGGATTAGTAATTTTGTATCTCTCCAGTAATGAATTCTTGCGACGAATATTGAATATTTGTAGAATTTTGTGATCACGAATTTTGTATTTGCATCAGTTTTCCCATATCTTCATCTTCGTGAGTGTAATCTATCTGTTCGTGTTGAGTTTCCCGAGATTCCAGTAATTTTGTATATGCTCGTGAATGTAGTCGACCGGTTTAACCCACGGGGTTGACTACATTAATGACATGGCAAAAGTTTAAATTTCAATATGATGACTAGGCTGCCAAGTGCGTAAGTTCTAACTTTCTGACAGGTTTTGAAGGTTAGAGGGATTTAATAAACAGGTGAAATATGAGTTTGTTCTCTTAGAAAGCAAAAAAAAAAAAAAAAGTTTAGGGACCTTTTAAACCAACAACCGATAGTTGGTTGGGCTACAGTGTCATTTTGCCTTATTTATATAAGTAAGTATTTTAAACCCAAAGATGTAATTTATCTGTCGCCGTACTGGATCGCGAAATAAATCCTTGTCATTCGCATAACCATGAAATAAAGTTGTCTCCGGAAAAACATAATAACAAGACATATATCATCGAATGGTCGAGCATCCAACCAATTAACATCAAAATAGGCAATGAGTGTGGATGTTGGAGATACTTGTAGTTGGAGATCATGATCTAGAGTGCCTCAGACATAACACAAAATGTGTTTGAGTGCATACAAATATGGCTCCCTAGGATTGTGCATGTACATGCAGATTAGTTAGACTGCAAAAAGGTCAAGTATAGTGAATGTAAGATGTTGAAGTGCCCATGCGAGGTTACTATAGGAAAAGGGCCGACAACACGAGGACCCGTTGCATCTAGTCTATGAAATAGTTCAAATGGTATCTTGCATGGATTGCATTGAAGCATGTTTCCTTTCCGTAAGATCTTTGTTGCATACTTTTTTTAGACAAGAAAATACTAGTAGATGATCACGTGGCTGGGTACCTATAAAAGAATTGACTGCTCAAAGTTGCTCATCACAAACTCATGGTTGAGCTGGGAGATGAGTTGCTGAAGTAAGTCAATGGAGAGCCTCCAGTAATATATGTGGGTGATTAAGCTTTGTAGTGGAGGGATCACTTATGTTTTTTTTTTAATGCATATGATCTTAAACTTAATTTAATTGTACACATATGATATTAAACTTATTCTTTTTGTACACATATGACCAATAACACAATGGTAATATTTGTAGACAAAAAAAAACATAAGTGAGTAAATGTTAACAATTTTAAAAATGTTCTTAGATAAATCAAGCACAAAAATAAGTTCAATAACCAAATGTGAATCATTTTAAAAAATTCATGGGTAAATCAAACACAAAAATAATTTTAATGACCAAAATATGAACAATTTTAAAACTTCGTTACCCTATTAATTTGTTACCCCTAAGAAGTTTGAGTATGTGGTCGAGATTAAGAACCCCAACATTGAATCGACTTTATCTCAATTTTTTATAGAGAAAATGACTTATAAGTGAAATAAACTTTATCGTAAGTACACATTAAATCTCTTATCTTTTTTTTTTTGTACACATATGACCATTAAACTTTTTGTTTTATACATATTTAATCATTTATGTTTTTTTTGTACACATGCACATGTACACATGATCGTTGAACTTTTATTTGTGTACATATATGACAATTAAATAAGTGACTAAATATATACAGAAAAAAAAAGAAGATTTAATGGTCATATGTATAAAAAAACATAAGTGACTAAATGTATATAAAACAAAAAATATAATCGCAAAAGAATAATACAAAATATAAAAATGTTACCAAGCAAATTGAGAAAAAAGTACGAATATGAAAGCCAATTATATGAATTATAAAAGTCAAAGATCATAAAACACGAAAGCTAAAAAAACAAAATTTCGCCGAAAATAGAGCATCAGAGAGCAATTTTTTTGTGTTTTGGCATAATAAAGTCAATCTTACATACATATAACGAAGTCAAGAAAATCTATAAAGAGAATCAATCACTAGTAATCACTTTTTGTAATAATTACAGATACTGCACCGGTATTTTTTTCAAAGATACTATACATACTTTAGGCAACCCAAAATAATGATTTTGAAATAAGTTATATTTATTTCATGATTCTTCAGTTTTGCTCTGAAAGTTTCTACATCTCTCAAACGTGTAGTAACATTTGATAATCACCACAAATGTAATAACCCCTTAAAAACTGAACATTTGAAATACCCTGCCATCTTTTATATTAAATGGAGGCTAGTTTTAATATTCTCATCAAGCATACAAAAAATCAGAACGCAAGAATCACCAAACAATAACTTAACCACCTCATGCGAATTCCAAAATCATTCAAAATACGTTACACAAAAATCTATAAGTTCATCTCTTATAACCATTGTGTCAAATCAAAATTTCTTTAAAGCACACTACTTCTCAAAATATCTTTTGTTTCAAACCTGTTTTAACTCTTTCCAGCTTGCTTTTCTTTGGTCTTTTGAATCTTCAAAACCTTCTTCACAATCTTCTGTTCTTCAACCAAGAAAGCTCGGATGATCCTGCAGCAAATATTAATGATCCCGATTAGAAAAACATTAAAGATTTTAAAAAAGATTGCAAATTTAATAAAAAAGTATTGCACAAACCTCTCACGCACTGCCCCAGCAGATAGCACACCACCATAGGCACGGTTTACTGTCCTCCTGTTCCTTGATAGCCTTGACCTTTTGTATTCAGTGGGCCTCAAATGAGGAATCTGAAGACCACAAGATTAAATACAAAAGATACATTGCCTTTTTTTCAAAGAAACAAATATAAGTGAAACATTTCATAAGCAAAGTTAGATAATACTTGTTCTTTTTTTGTGAAGCAACTTAGATGAAAGAAGTGGGAAAAGTAAATGGATTCAAGATTAAACTTATTCAGATGTATATACTCTGAAAACATGTGTTTTTTAAACTGTAGAATCAATTTATAATAAAACTGATTCGAACAAACCAATAAGGGTTTATTCTTCATTTAATTAAATATGGAAATGAACAGTATATGGTGTAGAAGCAAAATTCAGATTTTCATTAGACCTAAAAGTATCTACGGAAAATTCCACTGCATATGCTACAATAGGTGTTGCTTGTGATTTAAGTGGCGATTGCAAATGACATCAAATTTTGAATTCCCCAAATCATTCCAGCGTCAAACAAACTACCTAACAGGCACTACCTAACAAGAAATTATCAAAAAGGTACACCAGATTAAACCTATCACTGGCATTCACTTATCTTAAACTATGATTGCAGACGAAACCCCGTAAAAGCAATAGCCAATGTCAGATATATAAACTAAAATCGCAGGAATGTGATTCAAACATTCAATGAAATACGTAACAATTGCATTACCCCTTGAATTCTCTTGCCGGTAACCGGGCACTTAGGACCACTAGCTCTCTTCTTTGTAGTCTGGTAAACCAACTTTCCACCTATGACCAATTAAATAAATTAAATACTATAGATATGCATAACCATGACCAATTTGCAAACGGAATGGACGGTGTACCAGGGGTTTTCACGACCCTGTGCTGATTGGATTTGGTAGCATAGCTATGGCGTTTGCGGTAAGTGAGACGCTGCACCATCTTCAGCGTCGATAGAGTATCTCTGCCGGACGAATTTTCTCTGGCTGAAAGGTAAAAGGTGTTTTAGGGCTGCTAGGCGGAAGAACTTAAACCTATATTTACCAGTGACCTAGATCTGACGGTCCTCTATATTTTTCCTCAACGGTTTAGATTTGTTTAGTTTGATATTGGTATTTTAATATTTTATAGACGAAAATACGTAAGTGGTCCTTATCGTTTACAAAAAAAGGTAACACATGGTTCCTATGAGAATTTTATTGCATCGATAATTATTATGTTTTAAAAACCTTTGCACCTTGAGTTCTTATAGCTAACTCCGTTAAAAATAGGTTAGGTTGTAATAAAATGATTAATATCCTTTTTTGTTTACTTCTAAAAAAGATTTATAATATAAAAAATGGGTCTCATCCTTCCTCCAATCATACGGTTATCCCCGTGGTGAAAATTACTTATTTAATTAACCGTTTAAGATAAACGGGGATACTGATTACCCGCGGTTTTACCCGATTACCCGATGGGGATCCCCGATTAAATCCCTGTGGTTTTTTAAGCGGGGACGGGGACAACTTTTTTAAACGGGGACGGGGACGGTATGACCAAAACTCGGCCTGAAACCGGCCCGTTGCCATCCCTAATCAGACACACTCATATTGACACATACTCATATTGACACACACTTTCTCTATCTCTCTAATCCTAACCATAGTTTTTTTACTATACCCCTCTTCCCAACTGCCCTTGCCGTTATATCACCCTCTACCAAGCCTTTGATTGCAAACGAAATGGGGCAGTGACGCACTAAAAAGTAATCAACGTAAATATCCTTCATGTGTAGAGAAAGAGTCCATGAGGCTTTTGATGCCACAACATACCTGCACAAACGCCCTTTATGATAATTCCACCCTTTATGCGTGTTTAAATCACGAAGAAAATAGGATGGGAAATGGTGATGATACTAAGGGAAGTGGGTCGTTGGAAAAAGAGGTCGTTGGAGAGATAGGTGAGATACAGGCGATGTGGAGGATTATCACCAGAGAAACTACCTAACAATGACAAACTTCAAATAAATATAATATGTGAGATTGTATTCTTCGGTAATAATAATGGTTCGACCCTACAATGAAGATGAATGTATTATGCCTCTATTATGAAAATTATTGGTGGTAGACATATATTTCAATGATTTAGATCACAATTGGTGATCACTTCTTAAAACAATATTCAAATAACATAATTAGATCTCATCATATCCAAATGATTGAGAATCACAAAAGCATCGAACAACTTTGTTTTGAAGAAACCACTAATTTAGAAACTTCACTCATTACTAAGCAACGAGAGTTTTAAGACTCTTATCGACATTATCATCTTCAGCATGATTCAAATTACTAAACCCATATTGGTTTTCATAGTGTTCTTCTTTTTTAGAACTGTAATACTAAGGTCCCAGACGATTTTCAGAGGGTTTTGGTACTTTTCCAAGGTCCAAAACATCCCCAAAACACATTCAAACAATCCTAATCACAAATCCAACCTCTTTTGCATCAAGATCAAGCCACAGTTCCTGAAGTTTTGAATATCCACACATGTTGATCATCATCAACACAATGTTTGCATCATTCACAGCCATGAGTAGCTAAATCATCCTGTGATCGCAACTGGGAGTAGGTTTTGATTTCCTATCAAGTATTGTATTTAGATTTGAACCTTTTAGATTCATGAACACATTATTTGGTTTGTTTTTGTTTCAATCATATGATTAGATTTCCATTGCTTGTTCTTAAACTGTTGATTGATTGAGTGTAAGATAATTCTATTGTGATCTTCCCCACTGTGCCAAATCATCCACAGTGGTGTGTAAAACGGAGGGTGCAAATTTTACATAGTTTGATCCCAGATTTAGTCAGTAGCATTACGGTTATATCTATGTAATCTGTATGAATGCAAAACTAGTATAATCTGATATAATATCGTGTTAGGAATCATAACTAAAACCGGAAGCGATCACCTCCTTTTATTATTGAACTAGGCGAATGCTCGCGCGTTGCGCAGAAAGAAAAATTATATGGTTAAAATATAAACAATAAATGTTAGTATCATACCATCTTTAAAAAGTTTATATAAAATGTCTTTATTATTTTCAATTATATGATAATAGATACATGTATCAAAATTTAGAAGACAAAAAAGTTGTTAAAATTACAATAAATGAATACAATTCATGAAATAAAATTAGAGTTAATATGGTTCAAGATAAATAGTTATCTCAAACTACATGATTTTAGTATCATCTACCTACACTTTGTGCATTGATAAAATCGAGGGACATTGTATGTATTTTGCTATAGTTTTGCAAAGGCTTTCATTGTCACTCAAATATTTTGAATAACACACATTTATTGATAAGAATAGAGAGACATTTCAATGGTCTTTACCATACGATTTGTAGTCAACCGCACATCGCACTAATTATGTGATTTGGAATTTTGAAAAGCACAAATTGTACCACGAAAGTTTAAAATTGGATTACATAGTATGGTGCATGTTGTTTCGTGCAACTTGATGAAATAATACGAAGTTCATATCGAGAAGAAATTTGCTGTATTTTTAAAGTTCAAACTCATTAAAATAAAATATATAAAACTTTTACTATATATTCTTTGAAATTTAATATTTGGAAATGTTTCCAACAATAAAACTGACTAATCATCATTTATTTAATTGTTTTACTTTGAGGAGGTCATTTATTTATAGAATAAAAAATTTTCTTAAGTTGGTTTATCATGACGATGTGGGATCAAATTTTCTTTTATAGTGCGCTATTTTATTTCATTTCCTTATCCCACATCGCTTAAGAAACATAACTAATGTGAAATCAAACATCTATAAGTAAAGAGTCTAATATATTTCTCATCCCACATGGTTTAATAAACAAATTCTAATGGAAAGCAAGTCTTTATAAGTAGAGAGGCTAGAACTATTTCCCTTATATATTTGTTCTTTTGTGTTATTGATTGTAACCGGGTTAGACGACGGTTAAAACATTCAATAAACCACTGGTTCGAGCTTTAAGACCGATTTCGTAAAATTTGGATGGGTACCCACCAGTGCCCACTTCTATTTTTTTCTAAAAGTATTCAAATTAATGTGTTACATGATAAAAATTCATCTACATTGATTGAATAGCCTCTCTTATATGATTTATTATAGAGATAAATAAATATGTTTCAACTTTGAACGATGTTCAAACATATACTGTTTTGAAATTTTTATATAAATAAATCTTATTAAATCGAAAAATGTTATCAACGTTGTCACCACATATTGAACATGACGCTATGAACTTGCAACCTAATCGATTTTTAATAGTTTCTAAACTAATTTAATATTCATATTTTTAGTTTCAATGTTTTTGAAGCTAAAACAAAATAGTAAAAATCTATTGAAACTATAAGATAAAAATATGTTTTTATGATAAATTGACTACTACACTTTGGAAATCGTGGTATGATAAAGATTGAAACATAAATGTGAGAAGCAATATGATACAAATAAAAAACTTCAAATTAAAATTGTTTTGAATTATCTTTTTATATGAGATAGTTAAAACGTTCACAAATAAAAACTTTTATGTATTTACATACTCTTGAGTCGGGAATGTTTACACCGCTTTCATTTTTACAAACGACATATAAATTTTCAACCTAATCAAGTTTTTAAAAGTTTTGAGTAATTTTAATTTTCATTTTTGAGTTTCAATACTTCAATAAGTTGAAACTAAGTAATAGAATACTTTAAAACTTTGCGATAAAAACTTGTTTTATGATAAAATGATCACTAAGACTTGAAAGTCATAATATGATCAAACTTGATGGATAATGGAAGAAAATAAGTGGCATTATATAAGAGAAAGATGGAAGGTCATATATGTATGTGAATCAATGTGGGACAAAGAGAAAAAAATTAAAATTAATATGGTTTATTTTTATTAGAAATACAACAATAATACATTATTATAGTCTTTATTAAATACACATAGTTTATATATAATTTACTAAGTATTTTGTAAAAACCATTTTCAAATGTAAGTGTTAATTATATTTTTATTAAAAATGCAAGAATAATACTTTATTATAGTCTTTATTGAATACACATAGTTTAGATGATTATAAAAAATATGGTTATTATAAAGAAATTAGTAAGCATTATAAAAAGAAATTTGAAAAGTCATTGGAAATATGAAAAGACATGGAAGTTTCAAATCAATGTGGTGCTTGGAAATATGCTTCTTTTATAAGATATATAGATTAAACCTTGCAATATCTGTTTTTCTGAATTTGTTTACCGTTAAGTCTGTTAAAACTAGTTGTTAACCATAAGCTCATCGTGGATTCGACCCTTACTTGTCCTAGTTATTTAGTGCGTTTAAGGTTTATTTTTATTGCATCAACGGCTGTAATCACATACCCCTTATTTTTAACGATGTTAGTCATGAGAACTTATGGTGCAATATTTTCCAAACTATGGACCATTGATGTAACAAAACATTAATAAGGACCATATGTTGTCTCTTTTGTAAACCACATGAACCATTATGTAAAATTGTCTACTTATGACTAGTTCGAAAATAGAGTAACTTACAAAATGGCCACTGTGGTTGGTACAATGTCACGTCTTCTATCCAGCTTCAAATTTCTAACATGATATGTACCCATTTTTTTAGTTTCCATCAATTTTGGTCCTTTTCCTGATTACCATCTACCTCGTTTGTTAAATGCATGTAAAATGACAATTTCACACCTAATTTGTCATTTTCACATTCATTTTTCTTTTTCCATCATAGATTATTTATATGAACAAAATCTAACATTACAATCTCATCATCCTCTCTAGTAGACCTTAACAACTCAACCCACCACCATCCTTCCATTTCCCACCGTTTAATTCCATTACTTCCTTTATTGGTCACTGCTGCTACAAAACCAAAACTGAAACCCAAAACGTTAAAATACATCCCTCTATGTCCTAATTATAAACAAATTCAAATTGAAACCTGAAAGATGAAAACAATACATAACTTTATAAATGAACTCAATATTCAAAACCAAACCAATAATGTTTTTTTATGAAAACTAACTTTGCAATTGGAGATGAAACTTCAATAGTGTTTTGAGTCGCCTATGGATGAAGCTATGGTTTTGAGTAGGATTGTGCATGGGTTGGTTTGGATCGGTTTTGACCTAAAACTAAACTCAAACCAATAAGTTTCGGTTTCTACAATTTAAAACCCAAATCAAACCGAAACCAATGGGTTTTGGTTTCTCGGTTTTCAATTTTTACCGGATCAATTTTGGGTTTAAACCCAATCAAAACCAAGTTCAAGGTTTTTGACACATTTCTTTAACATTTTACTTATTTATATTAGAGTAAAGACAATGAGTTTTATACCTCTAGCGATGTCGAATGAGTTCAAAGCTGGCAAATTCAAAATCAGCAAAATAAAGTTAAGTTGTATTGGACAATAATCGAACCAACAACCTCCCATCTCCACTGCTCAAATGTCTAACGCCTTAACCATTAGACCAGGCTTCTATTTGTGATTATAATTCACAAAATACAAATATAATTATACATATTTCTCGGAATACATATATATTATAAAATTCGGTTTTTATCGGGTTTTACATTCCTAAAAACCAAAAACTGAACCCAATTTTTCGGTTTTCAAAAAATACAAACCCAAACCGTCAGTTTTGTTTTGGTTTAGTTTTTTCAGGTTTTTGGTTTTGGTTTAGTTTTTTCAGGTTTTTGGTTTTGGTTTTGTTCATCCCTAGTTTTGAGAGTCACCCTAGATCGATGATGGTGGACATAGAACGTATTTTGGAAATTTATGGTGGTTGGCAATCGTGGTACATGGTTAAACCAATAGAGAGAGGGTGGCGAAAGTGGATGTTGCTTGGTGGGAAAAGGCATGATGTGATTTAAGGGTTTGGACCGAGTCTTGTGAAGTGCTATACTATTTTGTATATACATTACAAATTTGGTCCAAGAGAGATATGTTCATACATGAAGACTTGACAAATGAAATATTACGTTGAGGATCACTTATGACTCAAACAATAAAACAAGTAAGTATGGAACGTAAATGAAAGAATATAAACAACAATAAGTAAATGAATAAAGAACAACAATGATATGTGTAAGAACAATTGTTGTATTGATATGTTGGATAAAGACATATGCTTGGACATCACATGTTACAACTGATTACTAAGTGTCTAGATATATGAGTAAACTGATGATTATGAGAACACATAGTGCACAATAAAGTATGGCCTCCTCTGATAGTCCTAACTGCTACCAAACACCACACTGACACATAATATACTTTGATATAGTCCTAATAAAAAAAATCCTAAAAGATCAAATGATTTACGTTCACTTAGATTAGATGATTTAGGTTCACTTAGATTGATAATATATTAAAATCGAAACAAATATACATATATGAATAACAAGATTTTTTAAACCATTTTATAACTATAGTTTGATGATATTTGTAGGTTTAGTCTACGTTTGGATTTTATTTATCAACCTTATTATGGTTCCATTTTCTTGTAACTCTAGTACATATATTTTATTCCATAAAAAGACCCTATATTTTCCAGTGTTTTCGATTTAGACCTATTTTTTAAGACCTAAATTTTGGAGAAGCTTTTTAATTCAACCCCTTTACCCCGTTTTGCAGGTAATCTATATTTTTGTTTTCCAAAAAATACTGAAATTTCTTCTTTGTTTTCGAAAAGACCCTAAATTTTATTTTACAGAAAAAACCTTACATTTGACAAACTTTTTCGTGTGGAACCTAAATTTTTTCTTTTTTTGGAAAAACATCAAAATTGTGTTGGTTATTGTGTTCTTGATGGGTTGATGACTTAGGAAGCTTGGTATGTGGATTTGTATATGATGGATTTGCATCCACATACCAATCATCCTAAGTCAAAAGGGAGGTCTGCTATATAGCACTAGGTATCTCTTAAAATGTCGATGGAGTTGTGTATTTATTAATGTGCAACCCTGAAAAAATTTGTGCTACCCTTCAATTTTTTTCTAGTTCCGCCCCTGGTCATTGATCCATTTTCTTAGTGACTTAATTGTGAAAAAAAAGAAACACCTATCAAAATCAAAATTTTATGAAAACTTAATGTTTTTTGTAACTTGTAAAATGAGCATTAAAATTTGTATATACTAAGAAAATTATAACTTTCTAAATGTTTTACTAAAAAAATTATTTAGTATCGAAATAATTTGATTTTTTAACCCTTTGTATATAGTAAAATGTGTTGAATTAATTGCAAAAAACACAATGTCAATATATGGTATGTTTTATTCATTCACTTGTTACAGAATAGATAAAAACATCATTATACTTTCATATATTTTTTCTTTATTGTATATTTGACTAAAGAGATGTACAAACATATAGTTGTACTCACACAGTTTTTATGATTCATGAAATTGCTATCTTACCATTATTACAACGACAAGTAATCAAACATTATTGATTATCACAATAAACACATGGTTTATGAGTTTTATGGATTGTGGAATATTATATTAGAAATAGAACAAAATTATGTAAGTGTAGTGGTAACCTATGTTTGAAAATAGTGTATTTGTGATTTGAGGTGAGCAAAAACCGAATCACAACTAAAAAAAAACTAAAAGCCGACATCGAAAAACCAAAATCGAACAAATAATTGTTGATGTGTTTTTTATTTGGCAAAACATATTATTTGCAGTACCGTGTAGTTTTACAATATATATCGGCGTGAAAAACCGCAAGACACCAATTATAAAAACTGCATTCCCAAAACCACGCTACAAAACTGCACCATATGATTGTTTAAATATTCAAATAAATATATATTACCTATTTAATATTTGTAAAATATAATATTATTTTATCTTTTTTCTTCAAAGACAGTTGACTAAAAATAAGTCAAGACATGAGATTTCACTTTCAACCAAAGTCCCTATTATAGATGCAACATTTATATATTGACTTCCGATCTTAATTCAAAGCACAATCTAGGGTTTTGGACTTTGGAATTTGTTTTCGATCTATAGTAGTGAAGTATGTATAATAATGGCATAATCAAGAGTGGGAAAGAAAAAGAAGAGAGTCGTCATAATTGGCGGCGATATAGGAGGTTCCCTTATTTGAAAAACCCTTCAAAAACATCGACATTTTGATTTCCCCCCGATTGATCCATAAGATTCTAATCTTTCTCCTCTCCCAGGTTTTGTTGATTGATTGGGATTTGTCTTATTCATCATAATTAAGCTGAAATTAAATTGGAAATGTCCTTCAGATCATTCTTTCTCGTGCACTATTACATGCTACTTTTACCCTCCTTTAATGGAATACATTTAAAGCTTTCACTTGATATGCATTTTTTAACTTCTAGAAAACATAATACTTGTTTACAAGGTGTTTGTATGTGTGTTTACATGGATAGCTATGAGTATTTGAGTAAAGTGATTACGTTAATCAACTTATTATATACTTATTTACTCATTCTTTTACTTTATTTATGGATTATGGTTCCTGTTCAATTTGTATGGGGTCTTTCTTATCTCGTAAAGAGTACTTTGAGATCACATGGGCAAGGTTGGGGTGGGTAATGAGGGAACTATCATTTGCAAAAAGATCTAGTGTCTGCATGATTTTATTTTTATTTGTCAAAGAGTGTGTATGTGAGGTGTGTTGGTGCATGTGTTTGAGTTGCACAGGTTTATGAAGAAGACGATGGGATAAATAAGAGAGAGAGAGAGAGGGAGAGACGCTTAAAGAGAAATTGGTAGGGTGGGGTGGTTTTATGTATTCCTTTTTTAGTTAAAGTTAGTTTACGAAAAATATAAAATAAATTAAAACATGTATTTTAGTAAATTTATGTGGCTTGGAGACCATCCATACAATAAAATAAAAAAACATAGAGACATTCCACAATGCGAAATTTTTTTTGAGACTAAAACTACTAATTTGATAAACCATTGTATATTTATGAAGTTTTGTTTATAATATATTTCACATAAACAATCTCTTTTGTATTAAAATGATAAACACAAAGAATAATGCATTATTGGTAGTTTCGTGTTGCACTCGTTTCAAGATCATCACATCAAAACAATAAGGTAATATCATACCAACCATGTGTTTCTCATGATTATGAAATTAAAATATTCAATACTTTTAGGCTTCAAATCTCCCCATAAACCTAAATAATTTCTTCTTTACTCTAACAGATGTCTATCGTTTCCCCTACAATGTATCAGTTTTCTTCAACATTAATCTTCAAATTCCCAAATAACATCCCTCCTCCCACCACTTTTTCTCAATATACCAGATATTCGGTTGTTACAACTTTAGCTTCTTTCAATTGTTCAACCAATAAGTCTCATGTCTCATCAAAGGTTCAGGGAATTAAATACGTATTTGTTTGACAACTTTGGGTGCATTTTTGGTGTCTATCGCTAACCAAAATGGAAGATGCCATCTCACTAAATGAACTTCTTCCTTTTTCAAAAGTATCGACAAATAACCATATATTTCTCAAAATGATATTTGTGAAAGTCATTTATTTTGTGTATTTATTTTTCTAACTATTTTAGGGGAAAACTAGCTATTTTATGAAATCATTCATATTTTAGGAAACTGCCTACTATTTAACGAAATAAATAGCAGATGTAGTGTTCTTACAACAAAGACCATTCATAAAGAAAATCAAAAGTATTTTACAAGATTCATTTTTGGAAATAGATGGTCATATTAAGACGGTTTCCTAGTAAAATAGTTATTCGGTAGACCTCACATTTTGGTTATTTTAATCATTATCTCGTATTATTTTTATATGTAGTTCTTTTTTACCGACCAATTTGTTATAATTGCGTTTACTTACCAATTTTTGCTATTGTCTCAAAGGAACCATTTGGTGTTTAAAGGCAAGGTAGAAAATTGTAATTTGGTTTTCGAAAAGGTGAAGATTACTGCTTTCCAATGGTTAAAAAGTAGAGATAGGAAGGCTTGTAATATTTCCTGGGACCATTGGAAAACCAAACCGTATTGATGTTGTTTCCTTGCTTGCTCTAGCTCCTTGTTAGAGCTTTAATAAATGCTTGCTGTTCAAAAAAAAAAGTGTTTATTATATTTTTATGTCAGTCAACTAGCAGTCAGCCTAGATATCCGATGCTCTTGGGATGGGAAGTTATAGGTTTCCTGAAAAAATAAACTTTTTGCAAACATAGGGTGCTATTAAAGACACATTCTATGTACACGCTTAACAAAAGTCAAAGCATTTTCAACCACTCATATTTAATCTCCCCGGAAAACAATGCAAACGTAACAAATGAAAAACAATTGACTTTCATATAAACTTTTTGCAGAAACTACAAACTTATCACGTTATCCAACTTTTTAAAGTTGCTTTCATATATTGTGTACTTGAATATATGCAGCGAAAGACTTGGTCATAATTGGAGGAGGGCACGCTGCGACTATAGTCATCCGTGCTGCTAAAAAGGGTTTGGTCAAACCAACTGCCATTGTTGTTGTTGCTCCCACCTGGTCTGGTCCTCTTCCCATCTATTTTGGTCGTGATTCCAAGACAGAAGCAAGGTATATATCTCTTCACACATACACACACACACACACCATATCATGATATTCAAATTCGTTATTTCGTTCAAGATTTACAGATACGAATTGCTTCGAGATACGTTAAGGTCCCCAGCCGTAGGTTGGATGATATACAAAGTACTAGTCAGTAACAAGAATTTCATGCAATCTCAATATAAATCCCACATCTATGCTGATTTCACAAACGTCACAGAAGCCATCATCGAAAGTAAACATGAGCTGACAAGATAGAAAGGCGCACGTTATGCCCCAGCTTCTTTCTTGACTGGTCAACTTGACCCAGTAAGGTCTCATGAAGAGTTTATTGAACTGTTTGAAGGGTTAGATAGTAAGATACCGGTCTTGGTTGTATCGACCTCTAGTGCACGAAAAAGGTCGAAGCAGAAATGGAAGCCCTTAGAGAAGGCAAAGGTGTGAGTAAGTTTGTTGAGGTTCCAGGAGCCCTCCTTCCACAAGAAGAATACCCTAATTTAGTTGCTAGAGAGCTTTGCAGTTTCTTGCAAGATGTAATATAGTGAACTCTTTCTAAACTATAAAGTCCCAAGAGATGTAAATTAAACTAAATTTGTGTGTTGTATGAATTTCAATGCTGTGAGGTCTGTAAAATCATAGTTTGATGATATATGAACTTTGTTTTGTAAAAACATGCCTTTAAGTACATGATTCAACCTCTACTTAACCCTTGTCCAAGATAAGTTGTGAATATCTCGGGTCATTAGAAAATTATGTGCATATAATTAGGGATATATAGTATATGTGTGTATTAACATTTATCGAGAATAAATTCCATATTGTTTATAATTTGTGATAAAAACTGCAATGAACAACTAAATGAATCTCTCTTTATTAGACCTACACATCGTGTAGGCCATTCTACACGCCGTGTAGGTCCCCAAATCAGCCTATTTTTAAAACAACATCGTACTTTCGTTTTTCCTTCAATTCTAATAGTCAACTTTGCACACGTCATGTAGATCTATGCTACACGTCGTGTAGTCTAATCAAATTACTTCAATTCATCTATTGGCACTTTTTGAAGTCTACAACTCGTGCTACATCCGAATCTGCACACTAGACTCTCCCATGATCTCCTCAACTATAAATGGGATAAGCCAAGGTTCTTTTTACGACTAACCCATACATTGTTTATAAAAACCAGTGTTACAATTCCATTATAGTTTTAAGCTTCCATATGACTTCAAGTCATATAATTGTTTAAACACCATAGTATTTAAAAACAAAAGCGTGGGGTGTTACATTTGATCGCTTCAAATCCCAAAAATACTCATTTGCCAATCTTTAAGGACATGAATTTATCTGATATTAGTTTTGGTTTGCTTCAAATTGAAGAAAGTTTCTTTCATAAATGTTCAATACTATCAATCTTAAATTGAATCTTTGATTGCATGGTGATTAGTGAGGACGGTGATGAGGGCGACATGAAGAAAAAGATGAAAGGGAGGGGGTATGGTGGGCTCCTTATTATCTAATAGTATTATAGATTGTAACAAAGTAAAAAATAGAAGATATTGAAAAAGTGTAGGAAAGTTATTTTACATAGGTTAGAGATCAATTAAGCAAGAAAACTAAAACATAATGACGACCTATATGACAAAATATAAAGCTGGACTAAAATTATGACGTATTCTAAGCATCAGGGACCATTTATGTAATAAAATCAGTAGGGATGAGCAAAACCAAACCCGGAAACCGAGAAACCGACAAAACCGAAACCGAAAAACCGAAACCAAAATGGAAACCGGTGGTTCGGGTTTGAATTTTTTAAAACCAAAACTGTCGGTTTCGGTTTCTGGTCTCAAAACCGACCCATTAGAAACCGAACCGACCCAATTCGGTAAAACCGACCCATTTCATGAAACCGACCCATAATAAAGATCAGTTGCTTTTTATTCCTATTTAGCTCCAGTATAGTTTCTATTCTAAATTTATCGAAGCTGTTTATCTTGCAAATGTATTCGAATCTAAAGTGGTAATAAAGGTCTGTTACTTTTTATTCCCATTTGAGTTGTGATATTTCTGATTTTTAACCGGGAACTGATTATTACAGCAACTATTTTCCTGATTTATGAAATATTATTAGTTTGGCTTGAACCAATTAGAAAATTAAAATCAGTTTTTTCTTTTCGAACACTTAAATAGATGATTCGTAAGTGGTAGTAATCTTGGAAAATGGGTTCAAGAACATATAAACAATATCGTTCAACCATTTGCTGGAAAATGAGTTCAAGAACATACAAACACTTGATGAATAAAGGTCTGTTGATTTTTATTCCCATTTCACTCATTTGCTGGAAAATGGGTTCAAACCCAAAACCCACGAAACCATGGGTTCAACCCGAAACGACCCAAAACCGAATGTAGAAACCGAAACCAAAACCGATGGGTTTTAAAACCAGAAACCGAACTAATCGGTTTGGGTCTAAAACCGACCCAAACCGACCCATGCTCATCCCTAAAAACCAGTGTTGCAAAACTCGGTCGACTCGGCCGAGTACTCGGACTCGGCTAGGTACCAAGGTGATTTTTCAAGAATCGGTTAAATAAACTTGGACTCGGCATTACTTGGAATTCCTCGGAATTACTCGGTATTAATGTAAATTTGATGGAAAAGAACAAAAAAAAAAGAAGAAAAACTAAGGATACGAAAGTACTAAAATCGAATGATGCAAGTGAGGCTCAAGATTGGGTTGTCGAAGGTGATGTTGTGGATGAAGTTGATGAGTTTAGTGAAGCCATGGGATATGATGAATCTTTACAAAATCGAAGAAGTAATAGATTGAGAGAACTTGATGAGGAAAAATTTGTGTTCGAGGATGAAGAGGAAGTGAATGAAGAAATTGATTATGAATCAGACGGACTTAACATCAATGAACAATAGGGAGCTAACTTGGAAAACGAAGATTGGATGACTACTCTAATATTAAAGTCGAAAGAATGAATATCAATTTTTGGAAAAGTTGTAACACTTTAACATTTAAACAGGTGTCCTTGTTATTAATATTAACCTATTTTGTTATAAATTTCAATGAACTTATAATACTTGTCATATATATAATTTACCCAAAATTAATAGCTTTATAATTTACGTTATCCAAGTACTCGTTCGAGTACTCCTGGCGTAGACAAGTACTCGCTACTCACTGGTCCACTGACCTGGAAGCGCCTAGCGTCTTTTGCAACACTGAATAAATACAAAGTTTTAGGTATGTTTGATGAAACTGAACTGAACTAATGATTTAATACTTTGATTGATAAAACTGAACCGAATGATTCAAACTTCTTCAAGGTTAAGAAAATGTAAGTTTCTTTAACCGTTCAAATGTCATTTCTAGATTTTTTTTATTTGTTCAGAAGTCTCTTAAAGTCTGTATCAAACACGTTAAATGTTGAATGATTCAGAAGTTAGAATATTTCTATTCAAATTTTATAAAACCATTTAATAAGACAAGACTGCAGAAATGATCCCTATGGTTTGCACAAAAATGTGGCTAAGGTCCAAAATATTTTGGATTCACAAAAAAAGTATGTATTTGACTTTCTGTTCCATTTTGGTCCCTCCTTCTAACAGCCATTAGAGGGCTGTCGTTTTTCCCTACGTGCCTGACACGTAAGGGTATTTTCGTCTTTTCCTTTTCAAGACCAAAATTGCAATAAGATGTTTCTATTTAACTCTAGTTCATGTTGTTTTTTTCTCCAACTACTATCAACTGAAGACGAGTGAAGATGGTGCTCTGTTTTTGTGGCAATCAAGATATTGTCCATACATCGTGTACTTCATTGAATCTAGGTCGACGATTCTACTCTTTCCCTCTCCCCGTAAGCTACTCGACTGAACTTAGATCATGAATTTTGTTAATATTTGCCTTATTTTTCTTATTCTCATCAGTCCGAAGGAGTCAAATTGTTGTTTCCTTTGATGGTTTAACCCACAAATGTGTGATCGCGCTAAGTCTGTCATACTTGGTCTATTGAAGAAGATGAACAATTTGAATCTGTCAGTGAAAGGCTTAGAAGATGAAGTTATGCCTATTGTCAAGTTGGGTTTTTTCATTTTTTTGTTGATGTCGATTTCAGGTTCCCAAAAACGGATGTATTTTCCTGAAAGTCACATTGTTTTAAACATACAACCATACATCATTACCCAAACCACCGTACATTACAAATTCAAATTGTCAATAACACAATAAGTTAACCCAAAACATATTACCAAGCCTAACATACATCATTACCCTCCCCTTACATCTACTATAAACCAACTCCATGTCCTTGACTTGCCCCACCCATGTCCTGTTTTCATGCACCTTGACTTCCTTTTCCCCTATCTTGCTGTCCTGCACCTTGACCTTTAGAAGTCCTACTAAGCTTCTATACTTGGGCGAATCCTTGATTTTGACTTTGACTTGCTATCACATTCACACCTTCCATTTGACTATACCTTTGTTTTTGACTAATTCTTTCCTCTATTGATTGTCTTCTTTTATTTTTTGACTCATTCTTTCCTCCTACGTTTTCAGTGTTATGCAATCCAAAAAACGCATCGAAAATATTCAAACGGTACTTGAAATTCATCCAGCCTTTTAGGAATATCCATTGGTACATACCATGCTTCTCTGTTAATCGTATTTGTACTTGCTTGTGCTTCAGGAGCTGCATGTGCATCTGGCTGCACCTCGGACATTCCACCTTCATTTGTCTTATCAATCATATTATCATTACTTGTATGTCAGCATCAACATTTACTACTATTTGTTGTTCTTCAATCCCATGAGCATTTGTGTTAACTTCATTATCCATGCCCAATCTCTTGAAACAAGACTTACTACCATGGTTTGGCATCCAAATCCTTGCCACCTCATTTCAGGTGAATCTGATTTACCATCACACAACAGTAATGGCAATGCTGAAGTAACATGATGTTATTGTGACGGCTCAATAACACAGTTAATTACTCCAACAATTTTTTGTTTTTTGGGTTCATTTCCTACTTCCTCATCTTCACTTAATTCCTTAATTACAACACCACCGATGGTCTTGTTTGGTGACATGAAGTATGTGACAAGTGTGGGTTTATCATGTTTAGTATAAACTTGGATGACCTTGTTATCTTGAATGTATGCACAAAGGTTACGAACATCTTTATCATTATTAAGAGCTCTAAGACCAAACTAATCACTCGTTAGGTATTCTAAAGTGATAATATATCATTAGAGGTACAACATATCCTAGTTTTGTCATCATACAGTCCAGTTCATGAACAGAAAAATCGTCTATGTCAATGTAATCAATGTACCTAACCTGTCATTGCATGTAATTTATTTATGGAAACGGTGTGAACTTCCTACCATGGTGAAGTTCGATCATAAACATCGTCGGATGATCTCCTTTACGGAAAAAACAAGAACATCAAAGGAAGTAAGGTTAGCATTTTGTTGATGTTTTAAAACCTGAAAATATGATGAATCATAGTTACATTTCTACTAACCATAAACAATCTTTGCATGAAAGGACCAAATGAAAATACTAGGTCTAATCGACCACATTGTAAGAACCATTTATGCTTTTCTTCGACAATTGTAGTTTCAATTGATGAACTGATTTACGATTTTTGGAGCAAACAAGCTGATTGAACGAGGAAGATGGTAGATCGAAGTGTTTTGATAGTTTAGGGATCAATTACGTGAGACAAAGGTTTGATCGTGTTGGCACCAAAAATGAAAAGATGAAAATACTCTCGCATGCCGGGTATGTGGGGAAGAAAACCGCAGCTTCTAACGACGGTTAGAAAGAGGGTAGGAGCCTAGGAGGGACTAAAAATAAAACAAAAATAAAACAAAAACAGTAAAATACCTTTTGTGAAGAATTTTAAACTTTTAACCATAATTTTGTGCGACTGACCATTTTTGTAGTTTTGTTTCTAATAAAATTTTGGGTAAATTTCACAAAAGACATTAAGTTTTCAAAAAAGTTTGATTTTGACACTGTGTTATTTTTTTTCAATTAAGTCACTAACTTTTTAATTTTTCTCAATTAAGTCACTATGTTTTCAATTTTGTTTCAATTTTGACCACTTGACCGGTCAACCCGGTTGTCAGCTGACGTGGCATGGTGACGTGTCAGTCTTGAGGATGTGGTGCTGACATGTCAGGCTGACATGACACCAAGGTGTCATAATTGAAACAAAATTGAAAACATAGTGACTTAATTGGAAAAAATTAAAAACTTAGTGACTTAATTGAAAAAAAAATAACAGAGTGTCAAAACCGAAATTTTTACAAAACTTAGTGTCTTTTTTGAAATTAACAAATAAATATTAACTAGACTTATATAAACAAAATTGGTTCGGTTCCAACGATTTTTTTGCTCACTTAAGATGAGTTTGGTTAATGAACTAAAATAACAAAAACTGATAATAGGTTTTAAAGAAATCAAGAACCAAACCGTCACACATAATTGGTTTCGGTTCCGTTGGAACGAAAATCAAACGGTTTCATTTATTACTAAAATAATCGAAAATAAACGGTTGCATTTACTTTTAGAAGCTACAAAATAATTAATAACTTAATATTATTGACAAAATAATTGAAATTATGTTTTTGAAGAAACGAGGACCAAACCGTTATATATAATCGGTTCCAATTTGGTTCGATTTTAACGATTTTTTGCTCACTTAAGATGAGATTGGTTAATGAACCAAAATAACAAAAACCGATAATGGGTTTATAAAGAAGCTAAGAACGAAAACATAATTGGTTTCGGTTCCGTTGGAACAAAAATTAAACCGTTGCATTTATTACTAAAATAATCGAAAATAAACTGTTATATTTACTTTCAAAAGCTAGAAAAAAATTACTAACTTAATATTATTGACAAGATAACTGAAAATGATGTTTTTAAAAAACCGAGAACCAAACCGTTATATATAATTGGTTCCGATTTTGTTCAATTCTAACGATTTTTTGCTTACTTAAGATGAGCTTCGTTAAAGAACCAAAATAACCAAAATTAATAATGGATTTAAAAAAAAAAACAAGAACCAAACCGTCATACATAATTGGTTACAGTTCCATTAGAACGAAAAATAAACCGTTACAATTATTAGTAACTAGTTGTAAGACCTATGTATTACACGGGTTGATGAAAAGAAAATGTTAAATAATAACACCCAAACATCAAACATTGTACTAACTTAAAGTAAATAACATACTATCTTAAAAATAAACAAAAACACACAAAATTGAGAATATAGAAATGTAATAGAAATATATAAAAGTAGAATGATATAATACACAAATAAATTGAAGTACATTGCTATATCTTGCAATTAGTGTTTAAAAAATCTTGATTTACCATTAGGAAAATACAAAAATACCTAACATATATTCATAATTGCAATTTAATTTTTAAAATCGCAAGATGAAATTTAAGATTAAACACTTAATTAACAGTTTCTATTAATATATTCACAATTAAGAATTTGATTTTTTAACACTCGGACGTGCGGCTCCTAATTTGATACCAGGATATTTTTACATAATTAATTATTGCTTGTATTCCAAATAGGGACACGTCTGTGTTGTTTCTTGTGGTCATGAAACCAAAATATTCAACTACTTTTAGGTTTCAAATTTCCCCCAAAAACTAAACAAATTCCTCTCAAATCTTGCAAATGTCAATCGTTTCCTCTGCCATCCCTCACCTCTCTTCATCACTCAGCCTCGGTTTCTCCACTAAAATCACCCGTCCCACCGTTTTTTCTCGATATCGGAATTTCTATACAAAGCCTCTCACTGTTACAGCCTCTGTTTCTTTGGATTATACAACTGATAAATCATCTATCTCATCAAAGGTTAGCAGACAATCTATTTCCCGGGAACTAATTAATTAAACGTTTCTCATTGATGTTCGTGTCTCTATGAGCACTGCCTGAATTTCGAAATTTACGGTAATCGAATGTTTTTAGTTTTCTCATTAAAATCGAGTAACAAATGTCAATTTACTTCATGTACTAGCTGAATTTGAAAATCTGAATTGTATTAGCCTATTAGGTGTTAAATTGATATTATCTGAACAAATCAGTCCCCGTTTTGTAGGTGAAATATGTTAATGCTCTTTGACTTGGTATATGTAACTGAGCAAACGATCACATCATGCTACTTGAGTTTCGAGAATTTTGCACATTTCTTTTACCTTGATCGGCAATCCTCCATTGCAAATAAATTCGGGAAAGTATATTTGATGTCAAACCTAGTTACGGATACACATGGATTTCCTTACCAGTTTCTCAACAATTTCAACTTACTATACTCATTGATCCAATATAAGCTCTTTTGTACACACATAATGTGCAAACGCTTCACCAAAAGGGAGTAATATGTTCTACATTTGATTTTCTTTAATGGGAAACATGCATGTAGGATTTGTTTCTGTACGTAGGAATCCGAGTTTTTACATACTAAATGTGAAATTTTCAATTTGGTATCACGGTTAAGAAATATTATGTCTATAAACCAATTGTTAATCTAAGAATGGTTCTTCTTCAGACTAGCAGCTGGCAATGGAAATTTAAGGATAATTGTATCAAAATTCATTATGAGGAACATGGAGATGAGAGTAATGCACCAACCAAAAATATTCTCATGATGCCAACTATTTCTGATGTTAGCACAGTAGAAGAATGGAGATTAGTGGCTAAAGACATCATTCAAAGATCCGGGAATGTTAATTGGCGAGCTACCATTGTTGATTGGCCTGGTCTTGGTTATTCTGACAGACCAAAGCTAGAATATAATGCAGATGTCATGGAATCCTTTCTTGTTGACTTCATCCTTGACCAAAGTAGTCCAATAAGCAGCCTAGGTACATGTAATTCCTTACATTTATATTTATACCAGCCATCTAGCAGACCTATGGACCTGTACCTGTATCTGACTGTGTCAGCCAGCTCAGGGGTTGATGGAAGAATATTCCATTTGCAGAGCTTTATGCAAGGTTTAAGATTCTATTTTTTTAATATATTTTTATTTACAGCAAAAGATCTGGTAATCATTGGAGGAGGGCATGCTGCGACTATAGCCATCCGTGCTGCTAAAAAGGGTTTGGTCAAACCAACTGCCATTGCTGCTGTTGCTCCCACATGGTCTGGTCCTCTTCCCATTGTATTTGGTCGTGATTCCAAAACAGAAACAAGGTACATATATCTTTGACTTAATTACGAATTTGGCCCCCGGTTTAACACCTTTTTCGGTTTAGGTCCAAAAAGGATTCTGTTTGCAATTTTGGTTCTTATTAGAGGGTTTCATAATGCTTTTGGTCAACTACTCAGCTGTTAGAATTTCTATCACAACCATTTGCCCTTGGATCAAATTTGGAAAAGACATCATAGAGACCAAAATTTTTACTTAGTCTAAATTTTAATTAAAATCTGACTTGATAAGTTTGGAAGTGGTGATGTTAAGTCAGGGTAAATAGTCATCTTAAAAAAATTCATTTTTGTAATTTACTCTAAATTTTCATATTAAAATTTAGAGTACATTGCTAATTTGGTCCCTATGATATATTGTCCTGTTCGATTTAGATTTAAGAGTAAATGACAAGAATGGTCCGTAAGTTTCGTACATGTTTGCAATTTTGAGACCTGAACTTTTAATTTTGCAATTTGGTCCCAATTGGATAGTTTCCTCCAAAATTTGGATCAAAATTGCGAAAGAAAGTTATCCAATTAGGACCAAAAGTGAAAGGTAGGACCAAAATTGCAAATTCTAAGTATAGGTTCCAAAATTGCAAAATTCACGAAACTCAGGGACCATTCTTCTAATCAACTCCAGATTTAACATGCACGAACTAAAAGCGTTATGAAACCCTCCAATAATGATCAAAATTGCAAAAAGGATTCCTTTTTCAACCTAAACAAAAAAAGTGCTAAACACAGGGACCAATTTGTAATTTAGTATATACCTTTACAAAAAAGATTCCTTTTATTTACCACCAGACCATTATGCCCTAGTGGTAAAAAAAGTAAGAATTTACAAGTGAGCATATATGCCTTTACACAAATACTCTAAATCCTGATATTATTCAACAATTTTCAGATACGAACTCCTTAGAGAGACCTTAAGGGCCCCAGCTGTAGGTTGGATGATGTACAACGTCCTAGTCAGCAACAAAAAATCCATCCAATCTCAATACAAATCCCATGTGTACGCTGACTCCACAAACGTGACACCCGCCATAATCGAAAGCAGATATAAGCTCACAAAACAGAACGGGGCCCGTTATGTCCCCGCTGCTTTCTTGACGGGTCAACTTGACCCGGTCAAGACCCGCGAAGAGTTTCTTGAACTCTTCGAAGGGTTAGAGGGTAAAGTACCTGTGTTAGTTGTATCGACCTCTGGTGCACCAAAGAGGTCGAAAGCAGAAATGGAAGCTCTTAGAGAAGCTAAAGGTGTTAGTAAATTTGTTGAGGTGAAAGGAGCCCTTCTTCCACATGAAGAGTACCCTAATTTAGTTGCGAGTGAGCTTTATAGTTTCTTGCAAGATGTAAAAATATAAAATAAAGTCCCAAGAGCAATGTAATATTCATTAGGGATGTAATTTATACGAGTTAACTTATATAATACCTTTGAAAGTTCCACACATAAAAAAAAATAGATACAGAATTTTGCTTCCCCCCCACACAAAAAAAAAAAAAAAAAAAAACCCTTAAAAGTTATAATTTTTTGAAAAATTCTGTAGTTCGAAATTGTAAGAACAATTCCGGAATTGTATAAATATTTTTAAAGGTTTTTTGGTGGTGGAGAACAATTTTGAAATCCATGTGTTTTAAAATTTTCCATGTTTCAAAACATACTTTTTTGAGAAAAGCGTGTTTCGCAACCAACCAAGTGTAGAAGTTGATGGTCATTTTTGCTATTATTATTTTTTTTTGTTAAAATGTTAAAGTTTAGTAAAATTTCTTTACATATTTGGGAAACAAAAGTTATCCATCACATTCTAGTTTGTGGACTACCAACCAAAGGCCTAGTAGGCAAATCTTAAGTATTTTGATTATTTTAGTAAAGTTATCCATCACATTCTATTTTGATTATTATGATGTTTGGGCCCGTTCTCGTATTATATCGTCACTATGCTTTATTTGTTGCTTAGTGCTTTCGTTTATGTGGATCTATCAAATTATGTTACAATGGCGTTGGCTTCATGACCCCGTCTCAACCTGCCGATACCGACAACGAACCCACCTAAAATCACTGCATTTTTGCTCGACTCCCAGCAGCCTTAGTGAAAATGATAACACAAAGAGATAAAACAAACTGATACAATAATCTATCTAGTTTTTTAAACTTAGATTAATCGCGTTTGTGATCACTAATCCTTTCATATTTGATGGTTTATCTTTTGGTGAAAATAAAATAATTAATAATCATTTCAAAACATAGAAGAAAATATAGAAATCTTTAACTACAATTTTATCTTAAAAAACTGAATTTGCCGATAAAGGTATGAAGTCATTTATGCAATTTTGACGAAAGGTGCTCTGCTTATGCCAATCCTTATCTTTCCTTTGAATATTTAATGCTTGCCATGCCCATTTTAACATAAAATATCTTTTTTTGTACTTATATGCATCAAATTAAGTAAATGTGTCACAATGATGCACTATATTACTATATTTCTACGTGAGAATCGACAAGTGATTTATGTCGAACTTTATTATCTGATTGGATCATATGATTAAGATTACATAGATATTCTTCAGACATCATGAATAATATATTAAGAAAATCGTATTATTAAAATTATATAATTGTTAACAAATGCATCATTAAAAATCCCTCAAACATGTTTAAAACAATACAATATTAAATACTACATTTTATGTTTTTTTTTTATACCAATGTTAATTTGAAATTCATCAACATTCATTGCCCCATCACTATGTTACCTCCATCAAAGTTATAAATATAACGAAAATACATTCTGCTTATATTAAAACTCCTATAGGAAATGAGAAAAAAATAAGGCATAATCTTCAAATATGTTAAAATTAAAACCTTACATCAAAATGTAAAATTATAACGTAAGTTTCAGTAATGAATGATAGACATTTTTTAAGGCATGGATGACATATTTTTAAGAATATAAATTACTAAAGATATAGATTATATAAACCAATTTTCAATTTTTCATATTGAATGCTATTTTATGTAGTAGGTTCAATCGAAAATACAGAACAATATATAAATGAATACATATAAATAATAAATATTAAATAATACCTATATTTTAATCTTATTATACGATTAATAATTTGATCAATTAAAATACAATAAAATAACGATAATTAGAAAGCAAAAACACAGTATAACATGAGTTCTACATCTTATGTAGTTTTTGGTGATTAACCAACTATATTATATAATCTTAGACTTTTAGTATATTAAGTTATATGAATAAAATATATATTAAGTTATACGGATAAAAGATAAATAACTAAAGAAAACTATGTTATTATTTTGTCTATACAAGAAAATTACTCTAAGTTTGATCACAATTTAATGAAAGTTTTGTAATTAAACGAATATAAATATTTAAGTGCATTATGAATGTGTTTTTATCAAGGTTCTAAATGACGTGAGGCGTGACGTGACAGCAATGTCAAGCCTCAAGTTTACGAGCCTTGGCGAGCCATGACATTTTCAAAACGTGATGTAAGGCGGCAATTTTATATGAATGTATAATTATGTTATATATAAATATAGACTTTATATCAAACATATCAGGTTTATAGAAGTGTTTTATCAATAACTAACAATAAAAAGTTAACTAAAACTCAAATGTTTTGTGTCCAATCAAGAAATACAAGAAAAAGAAGAAAAAACATCCTGCAAACAATAAAAACTTGCGCCATAACGCGACATGGCACGTCATGGCTCGCATTAGCACGCGCCACGCCTAGCAGAGCCACTATGAAGGTTTTCGGGACGTGGGAGTTGCCCCTCACGCCATGGCGCCTTTTAGAACACTTGTTTTTATTGAAGTTTAGGACAAAAGACAAATGTTAAATATAATTATATTTTAAAAAGATTTAAAACAAGAAGTAAGTATTATATAAAAATTTAAAAATAAAAAAACAAGTAATTATTTAAAAAAGTGAAAATAAATATTTAAAAAGTAATGATGTTCATTTAGAAAAAAAAGTAACAAATAATCATTATTTTTATTATTAATACCTTTTTCAAATTACAAGTAATAATAATCTTAAATAAACCTTCTTTTATATATATATATATATATATATATATATATATATATATATATATATATATATATATATATATATATATATATATATATATATATATAGTTTTTCTTTATAAATATAATAAATAGGGTTATATGGTCTTAATGAAATAACATATGAAGTGACACTTATTGTGACATCTATGTAAGCCATTATCACCACAACGTGAGAAAAGAAAACTTAAAGATGATGTAAACCTCTTCTTTAATTATATATATATATATATATATATATATATATATATATATATATATATATATATATATATATATATATATATATATATATATATATATATATATATATATATATATATATATATATATATATATATATATATATATATATTAATCTGCAAGTTTTGGTATGTGATAGGAATTTACTGTTAATTTGGTTTTTTTTTTATTTTCAGAACCAATATTATTAAATCAAGATCATAGTATTATTGTTATAACATTTTATACAAAATTCAAATAAGCTTTTATTTGAAAATAGCAATTTTGATTCTTCTTATAGTAAACTTCTATATTTACATTTTTTCTCCTCAACTAATTTCGAATTAATTGTTTTCATCCCTATTTATTATAAAGTTATATTATTGGTATTTCTTAAGTTACGATTCCGGTCCCTTATTATATTTTAAAGTTACATTTTTCGTCCCTCACATGATTTGTTTGTTTGTCGAGCTGCGTTTTTCAATATACCGGGCTTCCGCAGCATCGCGCGGACAATCTAAAACTAGTTTTAATTACATATTAGAAAAAATCGGTCAATCATATATTTGTATTCTTATAATAATATATTTGTATTCTTATAATAATATCAATTATATTATTTTCATTTAATTTTAATTGGATTCCCTATAAATTGTAACACCATATAAGATAATTAATTTATTCTATCAAATTATTCTCCTCATCCACAATTTGTGTTAGTTAAGAGGTGTATAAATGTGTTATATGTCTCATTGATATTACTTGGAGTCATAATAAATAGTTTTGCAGCTTTTACATATCTAACCTTGTTTTGAAGATTTCAAGGTCATAATAATCAAATTTTGAAAAGAAGATACAAGATATTACGAGAAATTTGGTTCTTGACACAGTTATCTTGCTATCTGTCTATCTAATCAATTTATCATGACCAACGTTTTAATTTGTATTATATTTATAAAGAAAACCGCACAAAAACAATACACTTATTTTGTTTTCAAGAATATGAATTCGTAATCGATAATTCTGTCGGGACATGTATAACTAACTAGTTCTAATGTTCTGTATTTTAAAACACCAATATGTATCCATAAGCCCACACGTGTTCATGCCAAATGTCCAATTTTGGCATGTCACTTCACTTAAATTTAAAGCCCAATTTAATTCTTAAGCAATCATGTATCCAAGCCCATAGCCATCAATTTAATTATAAATTTATACAAGCAACGCTTTCTGAAATATTGACGTGGCCCCAAGTGGAGATAAGTAGAAAGTCCAATTAATTGCTTTCCATTGATTGAGTTGAGATTACTTGGATTCTTTTCCGCCATACACGTGTCCAACTGTGACGTGCTATGATGTCAAGGGAGAAGTGATACCAAATTACCAATGATGGACGGATATGGGCTGGTATTGGTAATATCGATTTGGTGAAATGGCATTCGTATATAAGACTATGGGGACATTTCAGGATATCAAGGACACTATAATATTATCATAACATATTCAAAAAAATGCTCGATCACTCTAGACTTCATTTCATTTCTATATCATCATTTGGTTTTTATTTTTTATTAGAATAAACATTACGATAAAGAACACATTACATTAAAAATAAAACATTTAAAAAATATAATTATCGTCGTCGGTTTCATTGTCATATTGAATGTCGTACACATTGACTTCCTGATTGTGTATTTCTAGTAATCTCGAAAAGTATTGTTCGCTATCCGACACAAATTGTTGAGGCGGCTATAGTATATGGTGAGGATGATACGTGCAAATATTCCTACATTTTTCTTCAATTATCATATTATGGATTATGATACAACCGTACATTACATTGCGTATATTCTCTAGACGCCATGCTCGTGCCGTGTTTTTCACTATATGCCATTTCGTTTTAAGGACTCCAAATGTACGTTCAACATCTTTCTATGTTGATTCCCGAGCTTTCATGAATAATACTCGTTTCTTGTCAATCAGATGTCCATACGCCTTGACAAATGTAATAATTAGGATATATTTCGTGGGTAAGATAATAGTCATGTCGACATTCTGTTCCGTTCACTATAAATGGAACGTTAGATGACTTGCCTTATAAAATATCGTTAAATTAGGACGACGAATCTAGAACATTTAGGTTGTTGTTTGATCTTGGAACTCCAAAGTATGCATGACAAATCCATAAATTATGTGACGCTATGACTTCTAATATTAGTCACAGTTTGCCATGATCACCACGTGTGTATTACCATTTCCACGCGTTTGGACAATTTTCTCAATCACAATGCGTACAATCGATGCTTCCAAGCATACCCTTTCCACGCGTTTGGACAATTGGTTTTACTCAAGCTCAAGCTCTGACTGTCGAGGTTCATTATTTACTATCCAACCGCCATTGACACACTCAGGAAAGGCAGCAATTATAGTTTTGTTCGAGTGTTCGTATCCTTCAATATCTTAAGGAGAAAAAAGCACAGTCAACATGGTTTGTGCACGATGCAGGGTCCTTAGACTCAAAAGGAGGAAAAAAACCTATTCATGATGAGTTAATTAACATTGATGGTGATCATGTGACATTCCAAAGAATACAGTCGAACAAGACTCCCCTAAATCCATCAAATCTATAATTTTTGAGTCTATTCCTTCGACTCACACTGAAGATTCATAAATCAATTTTCATTCTCCTCCAAGGACTCCCATATCATTAGAGGATTTGATGATGATAAGGTTGAAATAGAAGATGTTACTGAAGCTGAGAACGATGAAGAATAAATAATCCATTATATGACCAAAAGGAATTCATCAGGAAAGAAAGGGATTCTTATTTATCAACTTATCTCTGAGCAAGAAGAGGATATGGATGCAACTACATTTCTGGAGAACAGAAGCATGAATAGGATAGGGTAGCCAAGGAAAGAAGGAGAGAACAAGCTAAGATAACCGAAGAGTTGAGAAGAGATGAAGATAAAATGGTACCTTTTGAAAAGATTACTACTCCTTAGCACCTATATGCCAAGACAATATCAAGCTAAGACTTCACTCCAAAGAGTAGATTTGCCCTCCCTACTTTAAGACTCCTTTAACTTGATGTCACTCAATCTCCCAATACCAACGTTTACATGATCTTTCCTCAACGCAATACAAAATACCTCTTGTCGATCAATCCAAACAGAGCAAGAAAGGCTTGAAGCTTTCTACAAGAAACATGCTAGACTGGAATATGAAGTTTAGTCCTTGACCAAAATCCGAGCATGCACAAGCCTTCCTAATAGGAAAGTTGGGGTTCAGAATTTCTTTTAGTTTGATAGAACAAGGGTAAATGACAACAACCTAGTTGTCATAAAAGCAGACTTTCCATGAATGAACCCTAAAGACTTACTCAACCTAGGACACAACTTTCACAAAAATTTCTTCTCACACAGTCAAGCCTGATTCCCCTACATCAAGATTTAGTAATTCCCATTGTCAATTGTTGTTGATATCGGTGGAAGAGACAATAAGATATTCAATACTTTTTGGGATACTTTCCCTCCAAAGCCTAATTTGAGTTTGTTGGATATTGCAAAGAGATATCAAGGGCCAACCAATATACCTAAGATTAGAGTAACTTTTTCTCCAATGAAACATGGATCAAACATATTTTTCAAAATGGAGGAGGCACATTTGCATCCCACCATTCTTCTTGAAAATAATATATATATATATATATATATATATATATATATATATATATATATATATATATATATAGTATTAAATACAGTGTGATTGTAGGACCCAACATGGACCATTAGATCAATAAAATCAATGGCTGTAAATAAAGGGCATTTTTTTAAATGAAATACAATGCGCGTGTCTTTAAATGAAAAAACCCGGTTAAGGGTAAAAGAGTAAAAATCCCCACGCATGCTAGAATCACGGACACGATGCGGTGGTGGTTTTTGATGCCGTTTGCGGCTGCCGGAGGCGATAGAGATGGTCGTCGGCGACGCTGTTGGTTGGGAACGGGAGTCTGGTCACCGATCTGGTGTGTGTGTGCGTTAACGACCGAGTGACAAAGAGAATCAGAGCGTTCGATAGACATTGATGAGCGACTGAGAGGGGGATACACAGGGGCTTTTAGTATCACATTCTCTGAGAA
>CM042017.1:8682500-8875000 GCA_023525715.1 Cichorium intybus
TCAAATAAATAGAACATTGTCCGATAACTTGTTTTAATAATGATTAGCATCTATTTACATATTGTAATATAAATTAACCCAAATCTAAAAGGTTAATTGGAAACCTCCAAGCCAAGCATCCAATTTGATCAATATCATTGGACTATGTAATATATATATATATATATATATATATATATATATATATATATATATATATATGGATTTCATTATGAAATCAAATTCAAATCAAATTCAAAACCACCATTGAATGCTTGTAATGTCAAATCGAGCATAATGTTCATTATTTATTTAAATAAAAGTTGATATTGTGTTTTGAATGCATGATTACAAACATGATTAAAAGTTTATAAATACCAATCAGAAAATAAATCCAAGGGATCAATTTGAATTCCACATGATTTAGGGTTGAAATTCCCCAAAAACACGAATTATATATGATGATCAAGCTTAAGAATGATACATTTATGCTAAGCCTCAATATGAACACAAATCTATAATCAAAACATAAATCTAAATCATAAATTATCCTTGAAATTCGGATTCATGGGCTGCTTATCTCCAAGCTTCATTGGGAGATAATATTCAAACGTTCAATCAAACTTCAAGTTAGCTTCAATATCTTACTAGGGTTGGAAAATCATATATCAAGCTCTACCAAGTTCTCAAAATAGGTTTAAGTGAGGGTGGAGAATAGATTAGGGGTTTATTTTCAACTTTTTGTCATAATGACACTTTGACCTTTAAGCTTTTGGGTTTCCTACTCGTTATTCAATCTAGCTTTTATTCCACTAACTAGTCATGGTATTTATATATAGAACCTAGTAAATCAATTCCGTATTATTTGTTGACTAACTTAATAAAGTCAAGGTTAAACTTAAGTTTCCAAATTTGGCAAGTTTGACCCTTCAAACTTTAGATTTTATATATAACTCATTTTAACTTTCTAATTAACAATTATAGTTTCATATACTATGAACTGACCCTAAATGATAAAATTCAATTATTTTATTTATTATTATTGTTATTATTTGTTTCTCAAAATAACTTCCCTTGAAAGGTTAAGACTTCTGCCCCTAAAATATGGGGGTTGTAGTTACGTATATGAGGATTGACTTGAGAAATTATATTGATAATCAATTATTAGGGATTAAGCTTGGATTTTTATTTCGAATGACAAAATTCTAGGTTTTCATGATTATGAGGTTTGTTTCTATGTATTTGTCTTAATATACATATGTATTAACCAAAGTAAATCTTTACTTTATTTAGATCAACACACTTCATAACCATCAATCATCATCTCTTTTGTATGCTTTCTTAAAAATTTAATCTTTATTTTGATGTTGTATATAATTTAGATGTTAATGGTTTTTTATTTTTTTTTATGTTTCTGTTTGTACTCTAAATAAAAAATGTGTTATGTATTATTTATACACCAATCATTTTTTGCATTAAGCGGATTAGTAGTTGTCTTTGTTTTTTGCATTGTCTATTGTCTATCTTTATGTTTCAATTGCCTAAAGTAGACATGAGAATTGCTTGAAGCTGGCATAATTTAGTTTAGAGGATGAAACATTTATTTTATAGAATTTAGAGGACCTAACTAATGAAATCATACTAACCTATTTACTGGTGTGAAATAGATACCATATTCAATGAACATTTTAGTTCAATATCCCATATGATCTATAAACATATTTTTTTTAAATCATATTCTTATTTATTTGCTTCTTGAAATGTTTTCTAAGTATAAAAGGGTGCAAATATGTAATTGGTTCAAAGATGATGGAAGAAACAAAAACCCCTAATATGATTTTTATGATACCAGAAAGGGAGAGAGGAACTTCAAAAATATATTCATGTATAGATAAAAAAATGATGAAGACAAATTTAGATGAATAAAAGACATGATAGGCGATTGCGTTTGACATCATATATGTTGAATTTGTTATTTTTTTTTACATATTTTTAGTTTTTGATATGGAATTTTTTTTATTTCTATCTTGATAGACATTGACACGTTTTTTAAGATGTAATTTGAAATGTTATATTATAAAACATTAATACAATGAATTTACGCTACCATGACAATTGTAGTTATATTATTATAAAGTATCCAATTATTACAATAAAAGAACATTATTTTTGATCGTATAAAGTTGAAAGTAATGTAAATTATATGCATTTTGTGTCAAGAGAGCATTGTTGTCATTGATAATCAATTTCATCCCATTCACCTAATTTTTTTTCCTATCTACCAAATAACATGAAATATGATTCATTCCATTTCGACAAATTAACTAAGCATGACAATTGAATGATAATGATCAATTTCTATGATCTTATCCATTTTATTACCATGCACATTCCATTATTATCATTCAATTCCATACAACCAAACAGACACTATATTCATTTTAAGATAATGCATCCCTCGAGAAAGAGGTTTTGAGACTTAAAAGACTACGATCTTGTTATATATTAGAGCAAGTGACGAAGTGAGAAATTTGGGTATGAAGTACAAAAAGCAAATATTAGGATAGAAGATTTTATTACATGTTTAATATTGAAAAATTAATGTCTGAAGACTATTTTTTTGGATGCTATAACATTTTATCTTCCCAAACAACTACTGATTAAGACTATACTCAACCGTTAAAAATATTAGAAATATTGATATAGATCAAATTGCACTAATTTGAGCTCTAATAACTTGATAAAATTTGCCTGTAGCCCTAAACATATACAACTTAACCTGGATTTCTTATTTTCTTATATGATTTATCCTCGCTTTGGATAATTAAACTCAAACTTTGTTAAAATCTCGAGTTGTTAATAACATATAAATGGTAAAAAATTAAATTAAATTCCACCACTCCAGCGTCACGTGAGAGTCGTAACGTTCTTGACTCTGCGGTGTATATAAGCATGTCCGGTTTTTTCAGCGGCGGGAGGCCAGTCGAGCTTACTTTTCCGAAATACTCATCGGCGATTTCGAGAGAGAAGAATGGTGGGCGAAGAGAAAAGGCATCAGATGATGCAAAATTTGTTCGGTGATCAATCGGAAGAAGAAGAGGAAGAAGAGGTTGAATCTGAGCACGAATCAAACCGACAACCCGATTATGCATCCGTATGATTCCTCTCAATTTACTCAAACTAACGTTAGATATTAGTTGTATTTGATTGTTTAAACTTTGAACTAGAAAAAGAGAACTTCAAATTGCTGTAACATCGTATCCTAATTTAGTTTCGTCTGTTGATTTTGTAGTTAGGTCTTATTGTCTAGAATTCTTATATCGTTTTCAGGGGTTTGACTCTAATGGAGTTGTTGTGTGCTTGACTCAGAATTTAAGGCTTACATTCATTATAACATTGTTCTGCATAATGAACCAATTAATGTAATTATTTACAGATTCTCTGTCCGTTGAAGAAGTTTAAACTGGGGTTTGATTCATGAAGTAGTACAAGAACTTATCTTAGTTGCTCAAGTATTATACTTGTTTTTTTGATTTAGAATGAAATGTCCGAGAGTTTATTGATATTTGTTTTCTGCAATATTTGTTGAGAGGCTGTTATGCATTTAGAAGAAAGGGTATATTTCACTTTTTAGAGCAGAAGATCTGCTCTTCAACACAGTGTCACAGTCCTTCAAAGGAATTGGAATAGGAAGAATTTTTATATCTCTATTTTCCTGTTGCGAATTTGGTCATCATTTCCTGTTCAACTAAAACAAACCATGTGTTACTGTTGGTTGATTATAATAGAAAAACTAAATGCACAATTGCATAAGCCAATTGTTAGAACACGACTTAATACTTAGGTTTATTATCGCCACATCAGACATTTGCTCTAGTTAACCTCTAAGTCTTAGTTATGTGCTGCGGGATTTTGACATCATAAAGGAAACCAGCCACACTTAAATATGAAACTATGATATGCAAAAACAGAAAAGTAGTTTTATTCAATCGAGTCAATATGTTAACTATTGCTTACAATCATAATATAGAAAAAACAACCTGAGTTTACAATCAGAATTGTACAACATCAAACCGTTTGGTGCTTTATAATTTGTCAATGAATTCATCACCCTGGGGATTGGTTGGAGAATCATATGTAACCGTTTTTATATCACATATCCTTTTTTGACACATAAAAGAATGTTTAAAAAATCATTAAATAACTGGATACGAAAAAAATATCATCAATCAACACCCCATGAACTTCCAATTTTCTAGTCTAGGCTTTCTCAAACTCTATTCATATAGTCAAGAGTTAATAAATATTAAATAATGATAAGATACATTATCTATTGCTGTTTATGTTTTGTGAATGAAGTTTTTGTTCTTTGCATGCCATATTTAGTGTTAATAATCATCAAGGTTTCATAATCTATTTTCTAAAATTCTCTACTAGTATTTGAGATCAGCTGATTCGATTCTTTTTTTTTTTAATTATAAGATGAATCATTTCACTACATGGATACACATATACTGCTATCGTGAAAGCAAATTTGAGGATTCAGTTATGTTTTATACATGAAGCATTTATTTTTAATATATGAAAAATATATACTGCATTTGCTACTTAGTGACATCGTCATACCTGATATACAAATAAATTAGAACTATACTTGGTATTTCATACAAGAGAAGATTCTTTTGCATCCTGCCATCCTCATAACACATCTACCAATTCAAGATATAAAAAGTACATGAAAAAAATCCGATTGTCAAGAATCATTACCAAGCTGGAAATGGGTGTAATCTGCTGTTTTTTTCTACTTCTTTTTGTTTGTTTCTACACATGTAGCATGTTTATGGTTGGCATGTGAAATATATAATCGCAAACTTCATGTTTTGATTGATGTAATCAAGTACCTTTTCTGTTCATCAATAGACATTATATATGGAAAATATGATCTGTAAATGAGAGCAAGTGTCTTCAAATTGTTTAATGCTTGCAAGATTTTGATTCAACAACTTGTATATATAGTATAGATATTTTAAATAATCCTCGAAAGGTAAGTTGTTGTTTACTAAATTGATGGTTTTGTGTTTAGGATGAAGGGGACATTGGGTTGAAGCCAGAAGGTGAAGATGTGGTGGAAGGTCAAGGGGAAGCTGAGGTAGGTAGTGATAGTGATGGTGAAGAATTACAAGAGATGGATCAAGAACACATAGAGAGTGAAGGTGAAAGAGACCAAAGCTCTCAAGAAGTAGATATAGGAGACCAAAGAGAAGAAAGTGAAGGAAAAGATTCAGGAAGTGAGCAACTTGGTCAAAGAGTTGTCACAAGTAGAAGGCGAGAAGTAGTGGAAAGTGAGTCCGAAAGATCAGAAGAAAACCAATATATGGATAATCCAGATGAAGATGTTGATCAGCCTAGAAGTCCAAGGTATCATGCTTATCTGTCTTTTTTCAAAAAAAGTTAAAATTCTTGGTATACTTTGTTTAGGAGATGTTTCTTTTTCCCCATTAAGTCCTGTATAGGTAAAGTGGCGGAAGCGGTAAAGTGTTGTATACATAAGGTCTTTTTCTTTTGTAGACTGAATAAACCGTATGAAATAGACTAAATGACCATTTTACCCTTGCATTAAAAAAATAATTTATCAGTATTCATCAATTTTAATGTGAGAGGAGTTGGAAGGAAAAAAGAAGAAGGGCAGATAGGTGAAGGGTTAGACGATTAGTGTCTTAGTACATTAAATTAAGTACAAAAAAGAAACAGTCATGTATAGCTGTTCAGATTAAGTGCTTAACCCATTAAGTCAAAAAGAAACAACCACTTAAAAATTTTCATTGTATCTTTGGCAGTAGGTCACCTGATGGAGCCCACATAGCACAGACCGCACCAGAGATTCGTGATGTATTTGGGGAATCAGATGATGATGAAGAGCCAGCAGAATATGATGCTGTTCGGAATAATTTCAATGAAGATGCAAATGTTTGTATTGATTTAAAAAAAAAAAAATAGTTATTATTATTTTTATTATCTAATATGATGGAAAATTAACGTGCTCTTTTTCCATAGAGATCCCCTTTGGAAGAGGATGAAGGTTATGAGAAGGATCTGAGACCAGAGGACATGATAGCTGATGAAGAGGGTCGTTATGATTCTGAAGAGGATAATATTATTAAAGCCAAGGAGAAACCAGTGGGACCCCCTTTGGAGCTAGGGATACCCTTGCGACCTCCTCCCTCACATCCTGAAAAGGTTTACTAAATTTTTATTTGCTGTTATACTTGTGAACTTTTATAATGTGTATGAATAGATAAATTGTAGGGTTAAATGCAAGAAATATCTACTTTCATTGATGCTGTAAATTGTAATAGAAAGAAACGAAAGTATGATGCTATATATAATACACAAGTAAACAAAAGAAAATTGGTATCTCACACTTGATCCAGGAACTAAAATTCAGCCTCTCTTTCCATTGGTTGCAGATGAATATAATTAAAGTTTCTAATATCATGGGTATTGATCCGAAACCATTTGATCCAAAGACCTTTGTTGAAGAAGATGCATTCGTTGCTGATGAATCTGGACATAGCAAACGCATTCGCTTGGAAAATAACATTGTTCGCTACAGAGCTGTCAGAAATGCTAACGGAACAACATCTGTAAGTCATTCTTTACATAAACAGAACAAGTTCTCATGATTTGTATGCAGCATTTCTTATTCTGAATGATCTTCTGTGTAGTATGAAAGCAATGCACGCTTTGTAAGATGGTCAGATGGCAGTTTACAGTTGCTCATTGGGAATGAAGTTCTTGATCTTTCAGTGCAGGATGCTCAACATGATCAAGCCCATCTTTTCCTTAGACATGAAAAGGTTTGTAAACATGTTTCTATCTGATAATTTTTGCATAAATTTCATGATTCATTTCTTGTCACTTTGTGTAAAAATTCAGGGAATACTTCAGTCACAAGGGAGAGTCTTAAAGAAGATGAGATTTATGCCTTCATCACTAACTTCCAATTCTCATAGATTATTAACTGCACTTGTCGATTCACGACATAAAAAGGTGTTTAGGGTCAAAAAAACCGTCACCGACATTGATCCTGAGAGGGAGAAGGAGCAAAAAGAGAAGGTGAGATGACTAGATTATTCAAATTACATAATTTTTGTTATTTAGGAATTTTGTTCATTAAGTTGATTCTTTTGTAGGCTGAAAGTCAAACAATCAGGGCCAATGAACTTCTTAGTCGAAAGAAGGAAAAGGTGAACCGCAAGTACACGCCAACCGTGCGTAGGGAGCGCCAGCTGTCACCTGGTTTCTTGGAGGATGCACTTGATGAGGCATACTTCTAAATTCTAATTATTTAAAACTAGTTTTTTCTATTATTAATTTTTTATAATAAAGTTGATAATTAATTATCATCAGGACGACGAGCAAGATTACTATGATTCTCGGCGTCGACGCCGCTTTGAGGAAGATCTGGAAATGGAAGCTCGAGCCGAAAAGCGTATTATCAATGCCAAAAAAGTATACATCTTAATATATTCAACATCAAAGAATCAATCTCCCTTTTGATAACATATGCTTTTTCTTTTCTTTCTATAATTAGTCTCAAGGGCACAATAACACTCCTCGTAAATCATCCTTGCAAGCGATGAAGTCATCTAGACGCCCCGTTGATGATTATGAAAGTGAAAGAGAGGAATCGGAGTATGAAACCGAGGGGGAGGAAGATGAAAGGTCTCCCCCGCGTAGGAGGGCCGAGGAACCAGAGCAATACGATGATGAAGAGGAAGAGGACCAATATGAGGAAGCATTGGCAGATGATGCGTCAGAAGAAGAGACGGTATGTTTTATAAAATATTACATCATCTTATACACCAGATGGCTTTGTACTGTGTTTGGCGTGCATTAGACTGAGAATTCCTATGTTTCAGGAGTTGAAGCATAAGGCTTCAGGAAGCAGTCTCAAGCGGCACGAGATGGAATCAGACGAGGAGTCTCCTCCAAGAAAGGTTGCTTCTCATCGTAGAAAGGCGCTTGTTTATGACAGTGATGAAGATTAAAATATATATTACCAATTTGGCCTGAAGTTGCTTTGTATCATTTCTCTTTAAGAAAGAAATTTGTGTTTAAATATTTAGTCGATAGATTTTGAACGCAATGAACAAGATTTTCCATGTTATGGGTGCCTTTTCTCAATATAACACCGGGAACGTGGATTAAAAAGTAACTTTTCTTTTTCTTTTCCGTTTTACATGCATTTTTGTTGCATGGTAACCGCTGCTTATTGTGGATTGTGAAAGATTTGTAAATCAGAATAGAATTAATCTGATCAAATCAGAATGGTCCCAAGATATTAAGTTATGTTGTTTTTTTATTATTATATAATTTACCCTATAGAAAACTAATGATTGAGATAAATATAACATCAACTAACTGCCAATTGCCGTTCTAAATTATCAGATTCAAACCTTGATTAATTCTAGGGTGCTGGGGAACTGATTCGGAAAGGGCACGAGAAACAACATTGGATTGAGGGTGAGAGATTATCGTTTTCTTCAAAGAACTCGCACTGGGTTCATGATTGTTGAGAAACTTAGCGAAGAAGTAAAATGAGAGGGGAAACCATAGAAGCCATTTGAAGTATCTGAAGAAAAAGGGTTTTTCTGGTTCCAAAAAAACCTCATCTTCACGTAGAATCCCTTCCCGTTCTTGGTGGATCTATGAAGCTCCACCATTGTTGAAGACCAATAAGATATTTAAACGACCATTACGAAGTTAAGATTAGATGGGTGTTCGTTCTCCAATTTGGTTGAGACGAAGCTTTCGTTTATGGGTGAAGAAGTAGAGATCACGAAAAACCAAATGATGATGATGGTGGGTTTGTTGGAAGACCATTTTCCCTTAGAATAAAAAATTGTAAATTTTTTTTATTAATAAAATAAATAATAAATTCAAAGAAAAAGAAAAAAGAAATTAAAAAGGGTATTTTAATCTTTTTACTTTACTCAGGGACCGATTTGTAGGATTTTACAAACCTTAGTGACCTATATAGTGAAAATCGAATAGTTGGGACCATTCTGTTAGTTTTGGTAAACCTCAGGGACCAAAACTATAATGATCTCTCTCTCTATATATATATATATATATATATATATATATATATATATATATATATATATATATATATATATATATATATATATATATATATATATATATATATATATATATATATGTTCAAATACATTTTCTAAGTATTGTGAGACTGTAGGACTAAACCTGGTCCAATCGTTTCCAAAAGGTATATCGGTATTTTTATTATCACGTCAGATCCTATAATTACGGGAAGTTATGATTATGATTTGAAGGAGTCCGCCACCAGCAACCTTCAGATCTGGTTACCATTCCAACATTTGATGTCGCCAATCGATTCCAGCACCGCCATCTCCGGCGATTTTTGCCGCCATGGGACATCGGCAGCGGCAGCAACAGCAGCGCCGGCCTCCAATCGCGAACCACGAGACCACCATCAGCACCGCCATCATCAATCCTTCTTCCTCGATGCTTTCTGATCAGCAATCGCGAACCACGAGACCACCATCGGCCTCCAATCAACATCCATCTGTTTGTAAATTCTCCCAATTTATTTTAGGGTTTTTGCGTACCTAATATATGTTGTACATTCTCCCAATTTCTGGTCCTTTTTTTTGTTTTGCTTAGGGTTGGATTGAGGCACGATGGAAGGGAGGTGAAAACAGAAGAAAGGGGAATTCAATTGATGGAGGACATTGTCAACAGAAGAGGAATTCGAATAATACAGAAACAAGCAAAGTAAATGCAGAAAAGTTCATATTCTTCGAGAATGTTGTCAAAGTTTATATTCTCCGAGAATGCTGGTTTACGAGTACATGCAGAACTTGAAGAATGCTGTCAAAATTCATATTCTCCGAGAATGCTGTCAAAATTCATATTCTCCGAGAATGGAAAACAGCATCAAACATGATTTATTCAAGGTTAGTATGTGTTATTCTCTAAGAATGGAACACAAAAATTGAATAATTCTTGAAGAATGGAATGCAGAAAACATGATTTATTGAATGGAAAACATCATGAAAGTTGATTCTTGAAGAATGGAATGCAGAATTGAAGAATGGAATGAAACAGAATGTACTACAGAAGAATGGAAAACAGCATCGAAGTTGATTCTTTAAGAATGTTCATTTTTTTTAATTATTATCCCTTTAGAATAGTATTACTTTGATGTATTTTTCTTCAATGAATCATCATTCTTTAAGAATGTTTTGTGTTTTTTCTTCAGTGACTCATCATTCTTTAAGAATGTTTTGTGTTATGTGAAATTTCATCTACTGCAACTTACGACAATATAATTTTTTTACTTCGAGATTTATTGAAAACTCATATAAAAGTCAAATTTGATTAAAAACACGTTAAATTAAAATTGAAAAATTAAACCTGATAAAGAAAATGTTTAAACTCGCCTCCTGGAAATCCGCCACTTCCTAATTTATTAAAACCAAAAAGTCATATTTACCCTTCTGGTGGTTTTAAAATAGAAAATAATTAATTTTTTCCTTTTAATTACCATCATGCCATTTGTGATCATAACCCTTCATTTTTTTGATCTAATGGCCACAAATTGGTCCTACGGTCTCACAATACTTACCAAATGTATTTAATACTAACTATATATATATATATATATATATATATATATATATATATATATATATATATATATATATATATATATATATATATATATATATATATATATATAGATTGCAAATTCATAAATATATATGTTTCAAACGTTTAACCAAATTATTTGCTGATTTGACTATTAATACTTCTATTTTCTGAAGAAACCATATATGTTTCAAACATTTTACCAAATTAACCATATTAACATGATATTAAGTGGTAAAAATTGTTAACTTGAAAGTAAAATGCTATAATAAACAACTCAATAAGAGAATGTTGCTATCGATTGCATTAATACTTTGTTTTCATATTTATCTTCATTTTATATTTTGGTTAATTTATATGAAGAGATAGTTGATACGAGCCGCGTACCTTACGCTTCAGCTATAGGGTCGATCATGTACGCTATGACATGTACTCGCCCTGATGTGTCCTTTGCTTTGAGCATGGTCAGTCGCTATCAGGGAAATCCAGGCAAAGCTCATTGGACAGCGGTTAAAAACATTGTCAAGTATTTGCGAAGGACGAAGGACATGCTTCTAGTCCTTGGTGGCAGTGATACGCTGAGAATGAGTGGGTACAGTGTAACACCCGGTTTTTAAAACAAAACACCCCTGAAAATTTTTCATTTCAAACAGAGGTTTCAGTACTTAAAACCATAAACAAAGGGGTATATTTTAAATAACACGGGTACAAGTGTATCAAGGAGAGTATAAAATACCAAATCTCCTTTAAAGCCGGGCTGCTACTAACAGCATCTACAAGTCCACCTCTTGAGTCACGGACTTTATCCTTACCCTTACCAGGGTTATGCTAACCTGCAGGGACATTTAACAAACGGTATGAGCTACAAAGCTCAGTGAGTAATCGTATCTGAAAATAACATGTATCAATATATATTCGTATATCTGTCTGGATATCGAATCCAAACTCATAGCCTTACTGGCTGACCACATATCTCTTAGGATTTCACATCCTAATTTTCATAGCCTTACAGGCTACATCATTACAACCTGCAATTTATCAAACCACATCAGTTATTTGCACAGATAATCATATCTAATCGTTTCTGTCCCATGTTTCTTAGTCACAATGGACTGCATCATATGTCATGGCTATTTAAGCCGCATCACGAGTCATAGCTAAATAAGCTGTACCAAAACATTTTCAATATATAAATCGTAGCCCGAGGGCCGCACCAGTTAATCATAGCCATATAGGCCGCACCGTTTGGATATAGCATCCAATATCATAGCCACAAGTGGCCGCACCATCTATTAACAGTTTCTTTCACGATCAATTATGGCTCACGGGTTAGCCCGCTGTTGCCTTGGCTCACGGGTTAGCCCGCTGTTGCCTAGACTCACGGCTTATCCGGTCTTGTCTATATAAGTTTGACTCACAGCTCCGTTCTTGTCTATTAAAGACTCACGGCTTATCTGGTCTTGTCATATCATAGTGTATATATATATGTATTGACTCACAGCTCCGTTCTTGTCATCGCAATGACTCACGGCTTATCTGGTCTTGTCTTTTACATATATTTTTACACTTGTCGTTTTCGTCCCCCGAAGCTATTTCAACCTGTAACAACTCAATCATCATATATCACATATGATATCAGTGAGATTACTCACCTAGATGCTAGCTGCATTTAAATCCCGGTTGTTTCTTGCCTTTGCGTGCACCACAACCATTTTGTCCCATACCTATTTATCCATTTCATATCAAATGATAATAGGTTAATATTCATTCCAATTGACTCTAATACATAAGAGTCCTATACAATACAATTGGGGACCATTTCTAAGCATTTCCAATCAATATTCATCGTTATAAAAATTTAATACACTTCCCGAAATACGCGTATTCTACTACAGTACTTTCGGGAGGTCGTATTCATATTCCGATAATTTTCCATGAAGTTTCACAACATATTAGACCTATGTTTAAAATTTCAGGTCAATCGGATAAGCCTAGCATCAAAATCAAATTTGGAAAATGCACCAGATTTTAACAGGAGGTTTTATGGCTTCTGCCCGATCCCGCGCCGCGCCCAATGCAAGGGCCGCGTCGCGCTTGTTGCAGTTCCAGGCAGTGAAGTCTGATTTTGTGCTTAAAAAAATCCCATTTTCTCATTTTAAGTGCTTATTACTCGACTTAATCGATAGGGGTTTGTTCCAAGACCAAAACCCTTCATTTACATCAAGTTTTAAACAATGGAATTGGTAATTCCAATCCATTTCTAACATTTCCCGTTTTTCACATTTTTGGTCCAAAACCGAAATTGCCAAAGATTAATCACTTCTACTGATTTATTCTCATCTTTAGCAACATTTGGAACTCATTAGAACCCATTAGAATCCACTGGATCATATAAACATGTATTTTAGGGTTCTTGAGCAAAGTTCCAAATTTTCAATAATAACAACATACTTTGATGTTTTACCCATATGCTTACAACATAAACATGTTGAAGCTTAAAAACCATGTGAACCTCTTGGATGTTAACTGGAATTTCAGTTTCCAATCCATCCCGCGAAGAACACATCAATTACACAAAAAGCTTAGGTTAGAACTTTCTTACTAACCTTTTAATGCTCCAAAATCTTCAATTCCAAGCTATGATTTCGATTTCTTGTTTCAACTCTTGTGAATTCCAGAAATCTCCTCTTCAAGAGCTCTTCCCGTAACCTCAAATGTTCAGCCAACAATTATGAGAGGTATTTTCCTTTTATATTTTCCAGATTTTCACTTTTAGTCCCTAAGTTTCATTTCTTGAACTTTTGGCACTAAAATCAAGTTTTATTACAATAAAACTTTCATTCTTTATGTTTTTGCCACAAGCAAACAATATTTTACATATTTGGTCCTTTACATGGTCAAATGACCAATTTACCCTTTTACGGTAAAATGACCAAATTGCCCTTTTTAGCCTTTTTACTACAATTATCTTACCAACAAGGTTTTCTAACAAAACCAATACTTATAACATCATATTAAATCATAAATACACTATGATTAACATATTAATACTTATCAAAAGTATCGTGGTGTTACATACAGTGACGCCAGCTTTCAGACAGATAGAGACAACTTTCGTTCTCAGTCAGGCTGGGTGTTTCTTCTAAACGGTGGAGCGGTAACTTGGAAGAGTTCCAAACAGGAAACGGTGGCTGATTCAGCTTGTGAATCAGAGTACATAGCTGCAAGTGAAGCATCAAAGGAAGCAGCTTGGTTAAAGAACTTCATCGGTGACCTCAGAGTAGTCCCGACCATTTAGGAGTCAATGGAACGTTTCTGCGATAATGAAGGAGCAGTTGCCTTGACTAAGGAACCGATAGATCATGGAAAGTCTAGACATATCGACAGAAAGTACCACTACATCAGACATAGAGTAGAATGTAACACCCGGCTTTTAAAACAAAAACACCCCTGAAAATTTTTCATTTAAAACAAAGGTTTCAATACATAAAACCATAACAAAAGGGGTATATTTTATTAAAAACGGGTACAAGTGTATCAAGGAGAGTATAAAATACCATAGTCTCCTTTGAAGCCGGGCTGCTACTGACAACATCTATAAGTCCCACTTCTCTAGTCACGGACTCTATCATTTCCCTTATCAGGATCATGCTAACCTGCAGGGACATTTAACAAATAACATGAGCTATAAAGCTCAGTGAGTAATCATATCTGCAAATAACATGTATAAGAAATACATTCATATATATAATTCACTATATATGATGAATCTCTTTGGACTCATCTTTCCATACAAGGTCCCATTCTATAGCCTCTTCCGGCTAACCGTATATATATTTGGATATCGGATCCAAACTCTTAGCCTTACTGTCTGATCGTATATCTCTTAGGATTTCACATCCTACTTCGTAGTCTTACAGGTCGTTATTTGCATACATTTCTGTCCCATATTTCTTAGTCACAATTGACCGCACCGTATTTCATGGCTATATAAGCCGCACCATGTGTCATAGCTATATAAGCTGCACCAAAACATTTTCAATATACAAGTCATAGCCCTAAGGCCGCACCAACAGTTTCATCATTAATTTCATAGCCCAAAGGCCGCACCAGCTGGGTTCAATAACCCGATATCATGGTCATAAGACCGCACCATTTGGATTCAAGTCCAATATCATAGTCATTTATGGCTCACGAGTTTGCCCCGCTTTTGCCTAGACTCACGGCTCCGTTCTTGTCATATCATTGACTCACGGCTTACCCGGTATTGTCTTTTTATTTTTATCGACTCACAGCTCCGTTCTTGTCTTTCACAGACTCACAGCTTATCTGGTATTGTCGTATTAATGACTCACAGCTCCGTTCTTGTCTGTCGTAGACTCACGGCTTATCTGGTATTGTCTTTTCAATGCATCTGTAAACTGTCAAATTTGTCCCCCAAAACTGTTTCAACCTGTAACAGTTCAATCAACACATATCATATATGATATAGGTGAGATTACTCACCTGGACACTTGCTGCATTTAAATTCCGGTTGTTTCTTGCCTTTGCATGCACCACAACCATTTGTCCCGTACCTATATATTCATTTATATACCAAATGATCATAGGTTAATCTCCATTTCAGTTGACTCTAATACATAAGAGTCCAATATTATACAACTACAAACAATGTCCAGATGATAAACTTTCCATTTACCATCTTTCTATAAATTATACACTTCCCCGAGGCATACGTATTTTTCTATAGTGCCCCCGGAGAGTCGTATTCTTAATTTAATATTTTTCCAAGACTTTTCAAACCATCATGGACTTGTAGTTAAAGTTTGAAGTCATTTGGACATGTCTAGCATCAAATTCAAACTTTAAAACCCCCTGAATGGATGCACGACTCGTGCAAAATATTGCTCTATAAGAGCACGACTCGTGTGTGCTCAAAATAGCAATGTACTTCACCTGCAGGAGGTGCACGACTCATGCATAAAGAGCACGACTCGTGCCCTTGCTGCAGAGTCCAGATTCAGTCCCGATTTTGCACTGTAGCACCCTATTTTTGCATATTAAGTCCTTATTCCAGTTCTTAATCATTTTGGGTTTATTTCAAGACTAAAACCTTCCATTTATACAAGGTTTTAACTCCTTGAAATCAACTCAATCAATTAATTACAGAAATTAGGATTCTTAGTTCCAAAAACCCCAAAACTTCAAGATCATAAAAAATCATCAAATCAATGGTTTCAATGGCATGTTCTTATCATATGAACATGTTTCAAACTTAGAAATCATATGGGTATCATGGATCATAACTGAATTTACAGATTTCAGTTCATCCCATAAAAACCCACCAATAACATTTCAAGAACTTGACTAAAAAGTCAACCTACTAACCTCAATTGCTTGGAAATCACAACCTTCAAATAATTGTTCCAATTTCTTGCTTCGATTCCATGATCTTTGCAGAAACCGCACCTTCAAAACTCCTCCCGATCATCTCAAATGTTCAGCCACACATAGGAGAGTCAACTCTCCTATTTATACTTCCAGAATTTACAATTTAGCCCCTGAAGTTCCATTTCTTGAACTTTGGCCACAATAATCAAGTTTTATGACATAAAACTTTCATTTCTTATATTTTTGCCACAAGCAAACAATATTTTAACATATTTGGTCCTTCCCATGGTCAAATGACCAAATTACCCTTTTATGGTAAAATGACCAAATTACCCTTTTACTAGTATTAACTTTCTAATACTTAGAACACCATATTAAATCATAAATACACTATGATTAGCATATTAATACTTAACAAAAGTATCGTGGTGTTACAAATTCTCCCCTCCTTCAAAAGATTTCGTCCCCGAAATCATACAAACAAGCGAGGGTAATTCTTTTTCATTACAATTTCGGTTTCCCATATCATGTGAAACTTCTATGGTATTGCCAAAGCACTTTAACCATACTAGTCTTCTTATCTCGCAACTGTCTTATCTTCCGGTCAAACACATTCTTGGATTGTCCCGGGTACCTTAGCTTCTCATCTACCTCAATTTCAGCAAGAGGTATTCATCACGCAATGTTTTCCGCAATTGTGACACATGGAAAACGTTATGAATATCTTGATGTTCATCAAGAAACTTCAATTAGTACACCACAGTTCTTACTTTTGGGATATACGGAAAGGTCCAATAAAACAAGGACTCAACTTCCCTTTCTTTCCAAAACAGTTTAGTCTTTCTAAGGGGATACTTTGAACACTGTCATCTTTCCCCATTTGGAATTTCAACGGTTTTACTCGGCAATCCGCATACTACTTTTGTCGATTTTTGTCTATTTCCAAGCTTTCTCGAATTTGCCTAATCTTTTCTTCTGTTTGAGGTACAATCTCGGGTCCAGCCAACGGCTTCTCCCCAACTTCAGTCTAGCAAATCGGCATGCAACACGATACTCCATACTATGCATTATACGAGCCATTAGAATACTAGTATGCAAACTGTTATTTCTTACAAATTCTACCAAAGATAGACGATCTTCTCATCTTCCACTAAGGTCTATTGTGCAAATTTCCAAGCATATCTTCTAGAGTCTGCATCATTATCTCGCCTCGTCTATCAATCTGCAAATCATATACAGTACTTACTAGTACTTTTGAACTAATTATTCTTGGGATTTATGCCAAAATCAGCAATAATTCTATTATCTCGACCCGATACAATCGACACCGGTAACTCACGTCGACAAATTACTCTTTCTATGTAGTTTTTCACTACTTTTCGATCTTAATTTCTTCCTTAGTCAGTATAAATTTGCACTGGTTTCACCAACTGGTCTATTATTACTCATGTGGTATCATACCCATACGGTACTTGCGAAGACTTTATTACAAAGTCTATAATAATATCGTCCCTTTTTCTTCGCTGTAATCTGCAACAGTTAATTTTCTCCGTATGTTACTAATAGTTTGACTTTGCTTGTGAACAAATCAAACACTTTTTCACATGTCTTTCAATATCTTTCTTCAGTCTCGGCCACCAATGCATAGGTTATATCATCCTACACAGTTTGGAACTGCCTCGGGTATATTGCATATCTACTACAATATACATCTTTTAAGGACAAATTTCATATCTCGCTCGATTTGGAACCCACATACACAACCACCAAGGGTTTTCAATCACCGTGAGTTTTCTAACTAGCTTCTTTCAATAGCTAATCATTCATTCACTTTTCACGTTTTCAGACTTGCACACTTCTTTCTGTGCTACCCGAATCAACTCAGGTAATCAATTCGCCACACTCATACATGTGGATGTAACCTTCAAAGGATATTCTTTTCAATTCAAGGCATCTATAGCCACATCCTCCTTTCCGAGATGGTACAAGATTTCATAACCGAAATCTTTAAGTAACCCATCTATCTTTGTTATCTTATATTTAGCTTCCTTTTTGATCAATTAAGTACTTCAAACTTTTATGATCCGTATAAACAGTAAGCTTTACACCATACAAGTAGTGTCTCCAAAGCTTAAATGTCAAAATCATAATTGCTACTGCAATATTATGTACCCAAAATTAATTCTGGATGCATTTCTGGAAAATAAATTATCTTCTCTGCTTAGTGATAATGCTAACACCGGAGCTTCACACGGGGTTTATTTCAACCTTTGAAAAGATACTTGTGGTCTTTCTACCCACTCAAACTTTTCACTTTTCTTGATCAACTTTAGTCAACGGAACAGCATTCAAGGAGCAGTTTTCTACAACTCTTCTATGGTAACGTGCCAATTTAAGGAAACTACAATTTTAGTCAGATTCCCCAGGCAGTTCCCGTTTTATCACAGTATTACTTCCACTGGATCTACTTTATCATCTTCGGCATTATTATCATGCCCGAAGAATTGAAACTTCTTTTAGCCAAATTTTCATACTTGGAGAACTTCATATACCACTTTACTCAGCGAAGTAACTCCAATATCTGGTACAAATGTACATCATATTCATTCTGGGTTTGAGAATATCAGATTCTCGGTAGTCAATGCACATACACATCAACTTGTCTTTCTTCTGTCCAAACAAAATAGGGCTCCACACGATGACACATTCGGTCATATGAGACTCTGATTCAAAAATTTCTAATTGCTTTCTCAACTCTGCCATCTCTGCAGATGCTAATCGGTACGGAGCCTAAATAACAGAGACGGCTCCCAAAACCAGTTTAATCATAAACTCTTCTCATCAGTCTGGCGGAAATTCTGGAAGTTCTTTGGAATAAACATCCGAGAATTCATTTAAAGTTTTACACTTTTACCGCCGCTTTGTTTAGCTTGGCCAATACTGCATATGCCAACGAAAACATCCTTCCTTTACTAACTATTTTCTAAGTTTAAGCAAAGGAAAATAACCGGTATTCTCAACAACGGTTATTTACCGTGAATTTTCATCCGTTTCATTTCTAATTTTAGAACCATAATGTTCTTATTTCTCTACAATTCATGTTAGCATCATTCATTGCTAACCAATTCGTATGCATAATTTCTTCAGATTCATTGGTAGTCATCGGCTTCAGATTTATAGGGAAAAATGGTCCCGTAAATCCTAGGCAGACTACCTTCCAGGTGTTCAATATCTTGAACATATTTGCTTTCTGCTATAGCTAGTTCCAAAATTTCATCCATAATCGTTGATGAAATATTCAGACAAGACATCAAAGTCACCGATCCAAAGCATAGCTTCATGGATCAAATATAACATACACGGGGATTATATTCAAAGTAAATATATCTGAGACCATATCAATTTTTCTCACGAGCTTCTTCCACAGTCTGCTGGAATGCTCATGGTATCACTGGTCCTTCTCGACAGTTCGTTTCTTCTTTCTTTTCTTCCCGTTCTTTCCTAGGTTTATCATCCGTTACTTCACATTTAGCATGTGAACATTTCATAGGAAAGTGTTCTATAGCTCCGCGCTGGAAACACTTCTGTTCCATCCGACAGGCTCAAGCAATATGCTCCTGTTTTCTACGATTTCAACAATTCAACGGTAGAGTCTCAACTCTACAAATTTTCTGAGTGCTTTTCCTGCACTTCTTACACCACATTACCTTTTTCGTTTTGGTCCCTTCCCTTTAAGGTTAGACCTAAATCGTGTTAACTTCTTCTGAAGCGTCCACTAATATTTTCTGCTTTTCTTGTAGTCTCAACTACTTTTCTTTCACCTTGAATATCAGTCAGGGTGAGCACCCAATTTCTTTTTCTGACCACATCAGATACTATTGCTTGTTATGTGGATTTTCTGCTACTTGTCTCTTGCCACTCGTTCATTGGAGCCTTGAGAAAGGGCTGGTCCACCTCTTAAAGCTCCACGCCCTAAATTCCTCCCAGTAAGATTCGCTGCTCATACTTCTTATACATCAGAAGTCAGCAACAGTTAGGTTATATATATGTATAATAATAACTTATATACACCTAACTATACATCATGTCTACTATCTCAAGGTTTAAGTCCAGGAATCTACTCTATAGACACCTAGTTCACTTAAACCACGGCTCTGATACCAACTTGTAACACCCGACTTTTAAAACAAAAACACCCCTGAAAAAATTTTCATTTAAAACAAAGGTTTCAATACATAAAACCATAACAAAAGGGGTATATTTTATTAAAAACGGGTACAAGTGTATCAAGGAGAGTATAAAATACCATAGTCTCCTTTGAAGCCGGGCTGCTACTGACAACATCTATAAGTCCCACTTCTCTAGTCACGGACTCTATCATTTCCCTTATCAGGATCATGCTAACCTGCAGGGACATTTAACAAATAACATGAGCTATAAAGCTCAGTGAGTAATCATATCTGCAAATAACACGTATAAGAAATACATTCATATATATATAATTCACTATATATGATGAATCTCTTTGGACTCATCTTTCCATACAAGGTCCCATTTTATAGCCTCTTCCGGCTAACCGTATATATATTTGGATATCGGATCCAAACTCTTAGCCTTACTGTCTGATCGTATATCTCTTAGGATTTCACATCCTACTTCGTAGTCTTACAGGTCGTTATTTGCATACATTTCTGTCCCATATTTCTTAGTCACAATTGACCGCACCGTATTTCATGGCTATATAAGCCGCACCATGTGTCATAGCTATATAAGCTGCACCAAAACATTTTCAATATACAAGTCATAGCCCTAAGGCCGCACCAACAGTTTCATCATTAATTTCATAGCCCAAAGGCCGCACCAGCTGGGTTCAATAACCCGATATCATGGTCATAAGACCGCACCATTTGGATTCAAGTCCAATATCATAGTCATTTATGGCTCACGAGTTTGCCCCGCTTTTTCCTAGACTCACGGCTCCGTTCTTGTCATATCATTGACTCACGGCTTACCCGGTATTTTCTTTTTATTTTTATCGACTCACAGCTCTGTTCTTGTCTTTCACAGACTCACGGCTTATCTGGTATTGTCGTATTAATGACTCACAGCTCCGTTCTTGTCTGTCGTAGACTCACGGCTTATCTGGTATTGTCTTTTCAATGCATCTGTAAACTGTCAAATTTGTCCCCCAAAACTGTTTCAACCTGTAACAGTTCAATCAACACATATCATATATGATATAGGTGAGATTACTCACCTGGACACTTGCTGCATTTAAATTCTGGTTGTTTCTTGCCTTTACTGTTGGATTAGGTGTCTAAGCCATGACTAATAATTAGTATTTATCTAATTAATAGTAGCATAGTCCATTTGGGTTGCCCTCATAGTTGGAGGATTGGCAGAAAGTCCGGTAGAGAGAAAGATTGATTTATTATGTGATTAATAAATCAATAGAAATTAAATAAATAGTTTATTAATATATTTAAGTGATAATATATTAATTAGAAACTATAATAATTAATTAGAAATTTTTCTGGAATTAATTGGAATTAATTTGACAGTTAAATTGATTAATTAAGGTGCAGGGACTAAAACTGTAATTATTCAATAGTTGAGTAAGTGACAGTTGAGTGAGTGAGAGTGGTGAACGAAATTATATATGGAAACATATATATTTTCGATTTTGATAATGAGGATAAAAGGGTTTGAATTATTAACATAAAGGCTTATCTTAATTTGAATTCAAAAAGGTTTATCTTTAAGGTTTATCTGATCACCATTTGGATCCTATAAATAGGGAAGCTCACCCTAACCCTAAAGCCACGATTTTGAAGCTCTCTAAGAAGGTATTTTCGGCCAACAACTCCAAGCTAGGGTGTGACTGCATTTGAGGCAAGAGGTTTCTGTTGCTTTGCTTCCAAGATTCACTAAAGGTTGGTTTTTCTTGATCTTTCTTTTAGTTTAATTCTTTTTGGGCCTTTTAGGAATTGTTATATGTTTAACTAGAAGAAAAACTTAGATCTATATAGGTTGCATGTGAACTTAGGAATTTTAGTTCATAGTTGCAGAAAACCTTTCAGTGGTATCAGAGCTATTTGGTTGTTTTTCTTGTTAAATTGCTATAACAGCTTTCCTGAAAATTAGGGTTTAATTGTTTATAAACCCTAATGTGGCCAATTTCGAAATTTAGGGTTTGTTTTAGAAACCCTAGCCCCTCCCCTATGATTTGGCGATTTTTTGTGGATTAGGTTAGAAGGTATTCTATTTTTGGTAACTTTAAATTGTTTAAAAGATAAACCTTAAAACCCTTTATCCTAAAAATCGAAATTTAAGGGATTAGGATAGGTTTTAATTAATTTGATTAATTTGATAAAAACCTATCTACTTTTGAATTAATTTAATTAATTGGTAATTAAAAGATAATTCAAGGATTTAATTTAATTTAAAATTTAATTGCTTTAAATTGGCGAAAATTAAATAGATAAATCCTAAAATATTTTAAAATGTTTAAAATATCAAATTTAATTAATTTAATTAATTGGTTAATTAAAAGATAATTAAAATCGATTTTAAGGTTTAATTTAATTTGAAATTTAATAGTTTAAATTGGCAATAAATTAAAAGATAAACCAGAAACAATTTTTTAAATGGTTTAAAAAATTACATCTTATATATATTATAATTAGGGAGTTATTATTATATGTATAAGATTAAAATGGTTAGTCAAATCATTAGTAGGCCTCATTCACGAAGCTGGTCTATAAAGTGGGTATAAGGAGACTGCCTATAAAATGGCAGTCTAATGGGTGAACACTCTCGCCCACCGCTCGCCTGATCAGTGGAAGGTCGTTAGCCGAACATGTTTGATAGGACCACCTAATAATCACTAAAAGTTAATGATTCAAAGTACTAGAACACTTAATAAAATCCCAATCTAGTTACTTTAGGAAAAATGTGAATTGATGCTAATCAATGAAATTGCACATTGGACTTTATGAAACATTGGTGGAGCGTGTGTGGTTAACCGGCACGCCAATTGGGGTTCATAAAGAGTTGCAATGGGTTTCCCGGGTATTATCATTGTTGATGGAGCGTGTGTGGTTTACCGGCACATCAATTAGAGATGATAATTAACCCGAGAGTACCAAGCTAATTTGCATGGTTATTCACATCCAGTTTGTGATCCTCGGCATCCCAGTCACAAACAGTGGGGCACATCCGAGATTAAACATGCCATTTAAACGTTTAATGAATCTCATCAGAACTAGGAATTTCATAAGATGAAATTGATAAGTGTTTATCTACCTTAATGACCATTATGTTGTGATTACGGCATCCCTCTTCACACCATAGTTGGGGTATTCTGGATCCTAGCCTTAATAAATAATATATTGGGTAATTATTTAAAAGGAACAGTTAAACTAATAAATTCTATTTCTTTTATAGATGTCAAGTGTCAATTCTCCTCCTTCTCCTCCTTCACCCTTTTCTGAAAGCATCAGAATGCACCTGCTTAATATGGAAAGGCTGACTGGCCTCAACTGTAAAGAATGGCTTCGCAATTGGAGACTGGGTCTCGGCATTGCTGGCAAGCTACATCTCACCGAGTATCCGATCCCAGTTCCACCGGAACAAGTCATCATAAAAGGTCCTTATGATGAATCCGAAGAGATTCGTGACCTCATGCTATCAACCATTGACCCCGAGTTCCGCAAGGATTTTGAATCCTTGGGGCCATATGAGTTGATGCAACTGGTGGAGGAAAGGTTCCAAAAACCAGTTGAAGAGGAACGAGCTAAAATCCTCGGAAGACTTGCAGAGTGCAAGCTAAAGGGAGGAAGTAGCATCAATTCGCATGTTCTTCAGATTGAAGGGTACATAGGCGAGTTATATAAACTTGGTCATCCCATGAGTCAGGAGGAGAGTGTTAACATCCTGCTCGCTTCGCTGACAAATGAGTACGATCTGTTCATTCAGACGTATAGAAAGGAAAACCAGAAAAAGACCCTCATGGAAATGCGTCCACTGTTGACTTTATACGAGTCACTCTTGGACAGGCATAGCTCCAATGGCTCAGCTACTTCTGGATTAAGTCCAGTGAAGAGACGTAACAAGAAACGGTCGAGATCGACTAGACATGTCTCAAACTGGGAATCCGCTAAATCGGATACAGTCACGGAAAGATTGGAAGACGCTCCAACTCTTTTGAAAGCTCAGGTATATCTAAAAACCTCAAAACTCCTGTTCCAAGATTTCTTGATACATAATGTGACAGTTGCATTTTGGATTGTATGCAGGGAATCAAGAAGGCACGGGACTCTGTCGCATAGGAGCACATTTGGATTGGATCTCCAGCTCGTGCAGTTTTGAAGTTTAGCTAGATATTAAATATTGTTATTAGTCTTTAGATACATTTTTGACATTGTCTATTACATTGTTCAAGGATTTTATTTTTAATAAAATTGTCATATTTTCTTTTAACACCTGTTGTCTGAAATTATCCTTGAAATGTTATATGAATGTGTTGAATGTATGATTAGTAATAACTTGAATGTTGATGCATCAAAAGTGTTTGGATTCAAGAATTGTGTCATTTATGATTGTTAATACAAATGTTATAAGAATCAATTCAACCATAGGTCCAGTTGGACAGGACCTTGGAATCATTTGACTTAGAGTCACTTGATGAATTAATTTCTTAATGTGTCAAGAAATGAATCAACCAAAGGTCCAGTTGGACAGGACTTTGGAATCATCTGACTTGGAGTTAGATGATGATTAAGTTCTTTATAAAGCACATGTGGCAAGAAATGAATCACCCAAAGATCCAGAGGATAGGATTTTGGAATCAGTTGACTTAGAGTCAACTGAAGATTGCAAGTCTTGAACAAAGTCATAAGTTTACATAGATATGTAAAGGACATTGAGATTTAGAGCAACAGACACACCTGTTGTTGTGTATTGCTAGAATCTTGATATAGAACACAATTGTTTGTACTTCACGATATTCATCATTCGGTATGACGAATATGACATTGCTAATCGGGATAAGCAATTGAATTGAAACCTCGAACAGTTCAAGGACTTCGAAGGAAGTACAAGTTCCACAGAACCTGAGCGATAACATAAACTGAGGAAAAGGTTTCACAGTTCATTCTCTTCCAAGAATATTAATGGTTATAATGTGTCTTAGGGAAGATAATGGAGCATTGGTCGAAACAGTTCGATCCTCGGTGTATGAGATACATTGCCAATTAGTTTCCAATAAGATGAACACTATACCAGTCAGTCCATATAAACCATACTCCGACCACATCCTAGACTAAGTAGGCCTTGCAGACACTGCCTGAAATGTAAAGCTGGGATTATCCCACTTGTACATAGAAAGTCCAAGGTCTTGTAGTGTTCATCTGAGCCTCATGACCAGCTGAACTTGATCAGCATTGTCGTCTCATTAGCTATCCCACTGTAACTAAAGAGCTCTTTTAGAAAGAACTCATGGTCCAAGGAAACAGTGGGAGTTGGGACAGTCCTAAATGAGTTTAGGATTAGCAATGAAAGAACCTTTTTAGTCATCACTAGGCTTGGAGCAGAAATCAGATTTCTGCTTTACAACTGACATAATCTCCTCTTGACCAGTAGTATTGATCACCATCATAAGTAGTTGTGATCAGGGTGACATACCGATTGGTGGTAAAACACTGCAGTTGGTACGGATTTGCAATCCGACTACTTGGAAGCATTGGTGAGCCCGGCTGCTGCCAAATAAGATGACCTTATGGCGAGACACGGACTGTGTGAAAATTTGATTGATTTTACACCTGGTTTAAAAACCAGTGGGAGTAACTGAATCATCAAAAGAAAGCAACATGGACATATACATACCTTCAGAGCATCTAGTTGAGTCGATACTCAGAGTCAAGCAATTGATTCCGAGTAAAGTACTCTCAATAGAAGATGAAATCCGAGAGGATTCTCCATGGCATAGTGTGAGTCGTTAGTGGAGCATGTGTGGTTTACCGACACACTAATAGGGACACACATAGAGCATGCCATTACAAAAGGTACATGGCCCCGGGTTTCGTCCCACGGGCATCTCGCAAGAAAGGATATTCAGATTCTCAAAATATGCCAAAGGATTGGATTTTGAGAAAGGGCTGAAAGATTTCCATTAAAATGTCAGAAAGGTTTAGATTCTCAAAATGTGCCATAAGTCCTGGATTTTGTGAATAGCCTATAACCGTGTCAAAGCTAGTGGGAGTCGCCGTTATCCACTATCCCCACATGTGGGATAAATAATGGTTCTAGGAAACGTCTCTTTTCATTACGAAGTGTAATGACTTGGTGTTAAGAGACGGATCGCTATGAAAGCCTTAACAGAAATACGTCATACTCAGGTGGTTATAAACGTCTATGAGATAGATCCAGATTCTGCCAAGATGATCTTGATGAGATTCAAGATGCATAGAGTTAGGAAAGGTTTTTCCTTGTCATTGCAAAGTGTGATGACTTGGCATGAAAGAAATAAAGAAGGTGCAACATACTCATGTAATTCACAGTCATCTATTGGAAAGATGAAATCACCAGCATAGACTTAGCCATTGTAAGCATGATCTTGATAAGATTCAAGATGCACGAGAAAAGTCTCCGAAAGGAAAATAGTTTTTCGAAAATCATGACACAAAGGATTATAAATAATCCTTGGATTCCGAAAGGGTTTGGAATACGATTAGATCGGGTTCCACAAGTTTTGGATCGATCATAAAGTCATGAACATGTCCTGATAACTTAATGCTTAGGGCATAGTAAGTTGGATTCAGGACATTGCCTGGCTAGGTATACTGGATGGATTGTTTTCAAGTGAGAATTCATTAGGAAATGATTGGGGTGATAGTGTTAATTTGAAAGTTTTTCAAATGGGTAACGTCAGGACATGATATTGAAGGACATGATGGTTAAAGAATCTCGATGGTATTCTGATGGAGCGCGTGTGGTTCACCGGCACATCATAGCACCTCGAAATAGTCTTAGGGTGAAGTCAAGTAGACTAAAGACCCCAAAACCATAGGAAGTCACCGTACACATTACCAGAATGGAGTTAGGAGAGAAATTAACAGGATAACATATTGAGATGTTATCGGATGAGCATCCGATTGGAAAGTGTACAAGTATAAGATACTTTGGATACATAGAAAGAGTGTAAGGTTCATAAAGACATAGATGTAAAATTAGAATTGAAAGTTTAAAAGAAATTTTTGAAAACCGATAATAGTTTATGACAAGACCAGACTTGGTGATTACCTTGTGGAGACTTGGTAATAAGCAAGAGTAGCTGCCAGTCAGATCTTTATGTTTCGCTTTCGCATGTTTTACTTCCCGAATAATTTAATTATTCAGAAAGGTCCACAGTCGCTCATACTTTGGGAAGTAAGTATTGAATCAAGACTGTCGTGAATTGATTTGTAGACTGTCTAAGGAGTTAGGCATAGCAATAGGATTGCTACAACATTCATGAGTACTTAGAAATAGAGATTTGAGTAATGGATAAACCCACGCTCAATAGATTGCTTCATGGATTATATCACAAGCAATATTGAGACGATAATATCCTATGATCTTCAAGTAGAGAGATATGAGTTATAATTTACAAGGCAGTTGTTCATTGATAATACGAAAACGCATCGGTAACTCGATGTTATAAAACGTGTTGTTGTGAATGATTTGACTGGTAAAAGATATAAGCATATGAGTCGAAGCTTATTCGTTCCTTGACCCTGATGGGAAACAGATATCTGTAGGCCTCTCGATGATTTTGAAGTTGACTAAAGTGCTGGCCAGCCTGGACTAAATTGATGTGTTCAATTAGAAGTTCTAAAGTCATAAGCAGAATCGGAAATCGGGAAACAGAGTATCGGACCGAGATTGATCTCAATCCATGTCTCGTGTCTGAAAATATCTTGTTGGACGAAGGATCATATGTTCACTTATCATTGGACAGAACTGACTAGGTCAGAGTTCGGCAGCGGTTTCTAGGAAGCTACAGTTGCTAATTAATTAGAGGTTAAATTGGTAATTTTAGTCATAGACTTATCCAAGTGGGAGACTGTTGGATTAGGTGTCTAAGCCATGACTAATAATTAGTATTTATCTAATTAATAGTAGCATAGTCCATTTGGGTTGCCCTCATAGTTGGAGGATTGGCAGAAAGTCCGGTAGAGAGAAAGATTGATTTATTATGTGATTAATAAATCAATAGAAATTAAATAAATATTTTATTAATATATTTAAGTGATAATATATTAATTAGAAACTATAATAATTAATTAGAAATTTTTCTGGAATTAATTTGGCAGTTAAATTGATTAATTAAGGTGCAGGGACTAAAACTGTAATTATTCAATAGTTGAGTAAGTGACAGTTGAGTGAGTGAGAGTGGTGAACGAAATTATATATGGAAACATATATATTTTCGATTTTGATAATGAGGATAAAAGGGTTTGAATTATTAAGATAAAGGCTTATCTTAATTTGAATTCAAAAAGGTTTATCTTTAAGGTTTATCTGATCACCATTTGGATCCTATAAATAGGGAGGCTCACCCTAACCCTAAAGCCACGATTTTGAAGCTCTCTAAGAAGGTATTTTCGGCCAACAACTCCAAGCTAGGGTGTGACTGCATTTGAGGCAAGAGGTTTCTGTTGCTTTGCTTCCAAGATTCACTAAAGGTTGGTTTTTCTTGATATTTCTTTTAGTTTAATTCTTTTTGGGCCTTTTAGGAATTGTTATATGTTTAACTAGAAGAAAAACTTAGATCTATATAGGTTGCATGTGAACTTAGGAATTTTAGTTCATAGTTGCAGAAAACCTTTCAGCATGCACCACAACCATTTGTCCCGTACCTATATATTCATTTATATACCAAATGATCATAGGTTAATCTCCATTTCAGTTGACTCTAATACATAAGAGTCCAATATTATAAAACTACAAACAATGTCCAGATGATAAACTTTCCATTTACCATCTTTCTATAAATTATACACTTCCCCGAGGCATACATATTTTTCTACAGTGCCCCCGGAGAGTCGTATTCTTAATTTAATATTTTTCCAAGACTTTTCAAACCATCATGGACTTGTAGTTAAAGTTTGAAGTCATTTGGACATGTCTAGCATCAAATTCAAACTTTAAAACCCCCTGAATGGATGCACGACTCGTGCAAAATATTGCTCTATAAGAGTATGACTCGTGTGTGCTCAAAATAGCAATGTACTTCACCTGCAGGAGGTGCACGACTCGTGCATAAAGAGCACGACTCGTGCCCTTGCTGCAGAGTCCAGATTCAGTCCCGATTTTGCACTGTAGCACCCTGTTTTTGCATATTAAGTCCTTATTCCAGTTCTTAATCATTTTGGGTTTATTTCAAGACTAAAACCTTCCATTTATACAAGGTTTTAACTCCTTGAAATCAACTCAATCAATCAATTACAGAAATTAGGGTTCTTAGTTCCAAAAACCCCAAAACTTCAAGATCATAAAAAATCATCAAATCAATGGTTTCAATGGCATGTTCTTATCATATGAACATGTTTCAAACTTAGAAATCATATGGGTATCATGGATCATAACTGAATTTACAGATTTTAGTTCATCCCATAAAAACCCACCAATAACATTTCAAGAACTTGACTAAAAAGTCAACCTACTAACCTCAATTGCTTGGAAATCACAACCTTCAAACAATTGTTCCAATTTCTTGCTTCGATTCCATGATCTCTGCAGAAATCGCACCTTCAAAACTCCTCCCGATCATCTCAAATGTTCAGCCACACATAGGAGAGTCAACTCTCCTATTTATACTTCCAGAATTTACAATTTAGCCCCTGAAGTTCCATTTCTTGAACTTTGGCCACAATAATCAAGTTTTATGACATAAAACTTTCATTTCTTATATTTTTGCCACAAGCAAACAATATTTTAACATATTTGGTCCTTCCCATGGTCAAATGACCAAATTACCCTTTTATGGTAAAATGACCAAATTACCCTTTTACTAGTATTAACTTTCTAATACTTAGAACACCATATTAAATCATAAATACACTATGATTAGCATATTAATACTTAACAAAAGTATCATGGTGTTACATAGAAGAAGGTCACCTCATCGTGAAGAGGGTATCATCTGAAGAGAACCCTATAGATCCTTTGATGAAGGCTCTGAGTAGGGTCAAGCACAGTCAGCATGCTAGGAGCATCGATCTGAGGAATGATATTAGTTTTGGTAGTTAGATAGTTAGGGGGCCGACGAGATCATTTGGGCATGGATGTCCAATGAGCGGTTCGAGGCTGGGGGGGCCAAGGAGAGCCAATTCCGCTCTCCACTCCACAGACTTATGCACCGCATCATCTCCACATCCATTGCACACCGCAAGGGATGTGAGAAGGTGCCCTGCGACGACGTGTTCTACATGTGGGTTCTCTCTGACCCGAGCAGGTTCCTCAACCTGCCATTCATCCTGGCCGTTTTCCTGACATCCAGAGCAATGGGCTCGAGCGCGAGGAGCCCGATGACCGGTGGGAACTTTATCACGCGTTTGGCCCAATCATATGGCATCCTTACTGCTGATGTCATTGCCTATTTGGTGCCGACGCCACCCACCCGTGCTTAGGGACGATACTTGGAGACGATGAAGGTGCTCCAGCTTTTGAGACCAGGCGTGCACAGGATACTACCGACGATTGAGCAAGTCAGACGCCCTGCTGGTTAGCATGCACAAGTGCAGCCTCCACCCCTGGTAGAGCCAGATGACGAGGAGGAGGAGGAGGAGGAGCCGTTGATCAGACCCACCCAGTGGAGGAGAGTGGAGGCACCAGTCCAGCCACCAACGCAGCCGCTCCCGGTGCCACAGCCTGTAGATGTACAGGCTGCCTTGTGGGACATTGTTGCGAGGATGACACGGCTGGAGGACCAGCAGGCTTGGATGGCAGAGGCGTTACGAGAGCTACTCCTTCACGCCGGACGAGATCCACCACCCTTCCCCGCTGGAGGCCATGACGATGAGCCTGGTCCATCTGGGATGCAGCACGATGACGAGAGTGATGATTGATTGTATTTTCTCTTTTTGTATCTTTTGAAAACATTGTACATAAACCTGCTTTTAGTCGTTTATATATTTGATGCTTTTGCGTTTATTATGTTTGTTTGAGTTTTTTTGTATGCAAGTACCAACGAGATCCACCGAGGAGTTTTATCACACAAGTGTGGGGTCACCGTACCCCTACACTTGTCATATACCGGCGTGTTCACTGTTGCGCCACAACTCCAGACAGTCAAACCATGATGTGCATTTTTGATATCCTATTATAAGGGTTCCATCAAGCAAGCAGTTCTACCGTTCCTAAGGGGGTAACTCTTTCTCCCTAGTTTTTGAATTTTTTATGTACAACGGGGACGTTGTACGGTTTAAGGTGTGGGGTGGGACGGTCGAAAGAGTATTTTTGAAATTTTTGCGAAAAACAAGTCATTTTCAAAAATTTTAGCAAAATTCAAAATTTTTAAGGACTTGCAATTAGAAAACAAATAGCTTTTGAGTGTTGTAACATCTGGTATTTTTCAAGAAATACTATGTAGTTGTTATCATGCTATGGTTTGGTTAAAATAAGTTGAGTTTTTAGGAGTTAGAAAATTCTAGATTTAGAATATTTTAGGATTGAGATTCAAGAGGGAATTGTCAATCGGTGGCATTTGTTGTTCGAGCCGGTAGGTCCGAAAAGAGTGGCCCTGGAAGGGCATTTATGCACCTTACTACCTAAGATCGTCTGGTCTGGGATAGTATTTTTGAAAGCTCGTTACACGGACAACATCAAAAGTCATGGACATTTCCTTAGCGGCCTTTAGAATCTGAATGAGTAGGTACACTCTTGTGGACCGAAAATTTGTGATCAAGGGTTCCTTAGAAAGTCGTGATTCCCAATGAGTGTTCTAGTCAATTTTCTTCAAATCATTTTTTCATCTAACTTCTGGATACAATAAATTTTGAAACTGAAGGCATTCAAAAATATTTGAGTTTTAGTTAGAATTTGTTAAAAACTCACTTGCTTGGGGACAAGCAAGGCACAAGTGTGGGGTGTTTGACGACGCCTAGTAATATCAAGTATTTTAGTCATTGTTAAGCCCCATTCTGAGCAAAATATATGTCATAAACTGTTATATACTCATGTTTTTGTGTCTGGTGCTTGTGTTCAAAATATATACAATACATGGGTTAAACACGTGCAAAATGGTCAAGTTTGGATTGAAGTCCACTTTCAGAAGAAAGCATACGCGCGCTGCGGATGAGAAGATACGCGCACCGAGAAAAGTCAAAGATCAGATCAGAAGTTTGAAATTCAAACAGTGAACATCGGGGTTACAGATAAGGACGCGCCGCGGATTTCTCCCTTGCGCATCGGGTCCATGCAATTTTCACAACTATAAATAGAGGCTTTCGGTTCGTGTTTCGGGAGCGAAGATCCGACGTTTGAGTGGAACTCAGGCCCCTTCGACTCGTACTTCCGGAATTCAGTGATCAATAGTTGGTATATTCATAGTTTTAGTTTATTTTCGTATTTTTCGGTTTTGTTTATCGCGTGTTTTCAACGGTTCTGGATTCTAGAACTAGCTGGACCGCATTGATTCTTGATTTTCAGACCGTAGTCAGGAACATTCAGCTCGGTTATGTTTTTAGCTTAAATGCAATCATTCGGTTTTGGTTATTTTACGGTTTCGATTTCGGTTTACGTTTATTGTTCGTTTGATCGTTTGTTTGTTATTGGGCTATTATGATTTTCTGAGTATACCTCGGAATCAAAACGTTTTGTTGGTTTGGATCGGGATTTGGAATTAAACAGTTTGATAATCATTAGTTTATGTTTTCGATAGTTGTGTTTTGTTTGGATTTTGTGAAGTGTATGGAACGCCACCTTCTATAAAGTGACACTAAAGATAGATTATTTCTGACACAGATTCAACCACTGACTTCACGGATCGACCCTTACTTCCATTTAGCTAGTGTTCTCGTAAGGTATTAAATCTTGTATTTTTGACCGCATCAACTACTGCGACGTGTCAGTAGCTTAAAAAGATTCAAAAAGGGGCATGAAGAACATGTGGAGGGATATGTAGTTTTCAATAAACCTAAATGCACCGTTTACCATATGATCATCTACATTAAGAGGTGGGGAGGCTTGTGTTGTCACTTGTCACTTTCCACTATTCTACCGACTGAGAGAATGTGTGTTTTCGGTTATAATGTTATTAAAAGATTGCCAATGTTATGACACAATTTATTCTCTAGTATGCATTTTATGATGATTGAGATTTTATCAATGTTTAGAGTATATGTTACTGTGTGTATGATTGAGTGTTATGTAGATAACAAGCAATGTATTAATACCCGCAAGAAAAAAGAGGCTCACAAACATTTATCGAGATGCATTAGGTGGAGACTATGAATCTATCATAAATAATTAAATATGCCTTCGCGAATAATAAATTTAAGTATGCAAATGTTTCACAAGCCCTGATCTATGGCTTCTTTTTTCTTTATAAATCAGAGAATTTATCAGAGCGTTAGAGCATTTTCATAGAGGTTTGTTTCATATCTAACATTTTGGCCATGACATTTTTAGAAACCTTCACTTGTTAACCTCTTCATTTGATACTCCACTGAATGGTTTTGACATGGTTACTCGACCATTTCATGCATGATCTTATCAAAGTTATAATATTCACCGTGAGGAAAGAGTGATCATGTCCGATAGTGGTCCTTGCCAGTGATTACAGTTACCCACATAATAAGGTTGATTGATTTTATTAATATGGATTACTCAATCATAGATTTTGACAAACATTTCTTTATTAAAATATAGAATCTATCTTAAAGCTGGATAGACTATACAATCTTTACTTAAGGCAAATTCTTCCTAAGTCAAGGTTGTTACAATAACAATAATTTCTAATGATTTAAAGTTGTTCATAGTATTCTCCTAATATAATCAACATAAAGTTCTTAATGGAAACAAATACTTGAAATTACACATTTACATCATGAGTCGCTTTAATTGAAATTTGTTGTACATGTTCCATTTCCTTAGGATGTGCGCACTTCTTTGTCCCACCACAATTAAGGGTTATATGTCCAAACCGTTAGAAATTGTAAAATTTGCTACCTTCATGGGTGCATGACTTTGTATAATGTTTGGCTGCACATCTAAAGCAAGTAATACCATCTCTCTTCTTTGTATCCTTATTTGAGTCTTCATTGCTATCCTTTTTCTTAAACTTCCTCCTTCTACTATATCAGTGTCCGGTATTTCTTCCCTTTTATGTTTGTTGTCTTTTCCTTATTACTAATATTCCATCTTTACATGAGATTTCTCAGTCTTCTTAGCGTTTTTCATAAAAACATCTAATCCCAAATCATGGGGGTTACAACTCTACACAATGGGGAAGGGTGTTGATCATGTCATAAGGACAAGAGAGCCGAAAGAAAAGCAATTTTTTTTTTTTTGGGGGGGGGGGGAGGGGAGGGTTTGCCATTTCAGAGACCGATGAGTAGGATGATGAAACATTTCATCAGTATTCAAATTTAGCAAGTTTTATTTGATATATATTTTTAACAACATTTACATTTGTTATATTATATGCAACCATATTTTCAACAAGATACATAATTATAAATTGAGTTGTCACAAAGTAATTGAATAAAATACATAAATCACACAATCTTTCTAATGGATTGGCAAATGTATTGTGAAATTATGTATCCCGTAGCGGCCAAATCTCAACTAACACTTGCATAAACTTAAACGAACAAACGAATGAAATATACAAACCACACAAACAAGATGCATTGTGACATTAACAGCACTATGAAATTGTACTATTGTCGGAAAAAATGAATTTTCATCAAGGATTTCAGATTAAAACATTACAAAAGTGTTCTAAGATTCTTATATGTACAATTCACTATTCTTTTATACACGCCGTAAACTGATGTCTTAGGGTTGAGAAATTTCAAAATTCGATCCCGATGTAAAAATGAGAAAAATTTTCAAAGAATGCCTTAAATAGGAGTTCTGGGTTTCGAACTGCATAGTAGATGCACTACGAAATTGGTAGTTAATTTTGTAAAACATACAAAATGATAATTTTGCTAATAGCATACCATATTTGCCATTTCTCTAGTTTTTCATGTAATTATTGAAAATATTTTTATTAGGATGATCTTAAATGAAATTTTATCAAACTCAAACGATAATAAACTCCACGCAAACATACATCTCCGATCAATAGAGATCGATTTAGTATCACCATTAGATTCATGATTTTGAATTGACAAGAAATGTCAATAACTTTGAAACGTGTAGAAATCTCCATGCCACAGTTCATTCTACCCACCATTCAAACGCGATTTTTATATCAACTACTCTTGTCACCTCTTACGTCACAGCTTTTGAACTCAACTTGCAAAACCCTCGATCTCACCGCTCATTTTACCAACCCTACAAACGCCATTCTATAACACCTACTCCGTCTACAAACTATTACATCACACTTTTTGAACCGAACCCCCATCATATGTAAAATGACCCTTTTAACACTAATCATCTACGCCTGCGTCACTGGGATAGCAGCCTATGTATTGCTAAACCTGCGGAACCGTCGGGCAAAACGCCTGCCGCCCGGCCCAACCCCATGGCCCATAGTCGGAAACTTACCTCACCTCGGTACAATCCCGCACCACTCGTTGGCCGCTTTAGCAACAAGGTACGGACCGTTGATGCACCTACGTCTCGGCTTCGTTGACGTGGTGGTGGCGGCATCGGCATCCGTCGCTGCACAGTTTTTGAAGGCTCATGACGCCAATTTCGCCAGCAGGCCGCCCAATTCCGGAGCGAAGCATATGGCGTATAATTATCAGGATCTGGTATTCGCGCCGTACGGTCCGCGGTGGCGAATGCTTCGGAAAATTTGCTCGGTGCATCTGTTTTCTGCCAAATCACTTGATGATTTCCGTCACGTTCGACAGGTTTTGCACTTTACGTTCATGATCCTCTGTTTTGATTCGAAACATGCGTGGTTACTGTTCCAATGTGAATAATTTGTTATCAACAGGAGGAGGTAGCGATACTCACGCGCGCTCTGGTTGATGCCGGAAAATCAACGGTGATATTGGGTCAGCTACTTAACGTGTGCACCACAAACGCATTGGCACGAGTAATGTTAGGCAGGAGAGTATTTGGCGATGGAAGCGGAGGAGGCGATCCAAAGGCAGATGAGTTCAAGGATATGGTGGTTGAACTGATGGTGTTAGCCGGAGAATTCAACATCGGTGACTTCATCCCGGCGCTTGATATTCTGGACCTGCAAGGCGTGACGAAAAAGATGAAGAAACTTCACACTCGATTCGATTCGTTCCTTAACACGATCCTCGAAGAGCATAAAACCGGCGGCAGCGGCGCGTCGGCTCACGTAGACTTGTTGAGCACGTTGATTTCGCTGAAGGATGATGCCGATGGAGAGGGAGGGAAGCTTTCGGACACCGAAATTAAAGCTCTACTTCTGGTACATTTCGTCATTACTCTACTCATTGATATTTTGGCCACGAAATAAATGCTTAAGTACGCATGAAAGCAAGGAATAATAACTAACCTAACTATTTTTTTGGAACCGTCAATTTGGTCTCACCGGAGGGTACTCAGCCCCACAACCCAGGGCGGTTGACAATTACCTATGGTGCAAGAGGCTTTCCCTTCCACCTGTGCCTCACCTCTAGGGAAAATCCCCTATATGGGCGTTAGTTGGAGTCGAACCCCAGACCTCCACCCAGCGGGTATATAACTCAGATGCATCAACCCAACCAGGCTAGGCATCACTTGCACTAAGTTAACTATTATAACAAGGTTTTTTTTTTTTTTGGAACGGACGAATGAATATATTATAAACACGGTCTCTCTAATAATTCCGGTACATTTCGTCATCATTCTATTCATTGATATTTTGGCCGAGTAATAAATGCTTGGGTACGAATAAAAACAAAGGATATTAATTTGTACCAACTACCAACTATTAACCAATATTACTGATTTACAATAAAATTTAGGAAACCTTGCAGGTTTTGGCTTTTTTCTAGATTTATCCTTACTTAATAGAACAATTACAGAAATGGTCCTTATATAATAGAACAATTACAAAATGGTCCCTGGCTCATAGAACAATTATAAAAAGGTCCATGCTTACTGGAATAATTATAAAAATGGTATTTGTCTAATAGCAACTTTACAGAAATGGTTCATGTGTTTTACAAAGTTATAGTAATGATCTTCTAATAGAACAATTACAAAAAGGTCCCTGCTTACTAGAATAATCCTGGCTCATAGAACAATTACAAAAAGGTCCCTGCTTACTGGAATAATTATAAAAATGGTATTTGTTTAATAGCAACTTTACAGAAATGGTCCATGTGTTTTACAAAGTTATAGTAATGATCTTTTAATAGCAAATGTACATGAATTGCTCTTCTGTTTAAAAAATATTACCAAAATTTTTCCTATGCTTAAGTAAAATACATAAATAGTCACCACCTAATTGGAAAATTCCAAAAGTGGTCTTTGTTTTTCACAAAATTATAAACATGGTATAGCGAAATAATAAAAATGCTCCCTATGTTTCATAAATTTGCAGAAATGGTCTCTGTCTAATAACGACTTAATAGAAATGGTCATTGTCTTTCATAGAAATAACATAAATGAACATTTTTTAAGAGACCGTTACAAAAATGGTCCAAAAAATATAGAACTAATAAACCCGCTGCAACACGCAACTTTATAAAGATGGTCTATGTGGTTTATAAAGTTACAAAAATGGCCCCTATTTAATAGCAAATTTACAGCAATAGTCCTTTTGTTTCAAAAAAATTACCAAAGTTGTTCCTATATTTAAAAGAATTATAAAAAAGTTCCCGCCTAATTGAAAAATCTTAGAAGTGGTCTTTTTTTTTTTTTTGCAGATGTCTCATACATTTATAGAAATAGTCTGTCTAATAGCGAATTTATAGACATGTTCTCTGTGTTTAACAGAAATTACAAAAATGGACACTATGCAAAAGACACTTTACAAAAAAGAACATGTCCAAAATATAGATTTTAATAAACACGCCGCAATGCGCGGGCCATCCCACTAGTTATAAATAAGACAAAAGGTGACCAAATACGAAATATCAAATCGAAAAAATCGTAAGATCAAAAAACGTAGGTTTTTATTTTGTTAAGATCAATGATTTTGTGTTGCGGTGCGGTTTTATATTATATATATATATATCGTATGGAAAAAATTACACTGCATCATTCGTCAAAATCCTATTTCAAAAATTCATCATATGATTTTTTAAATATTTAAATAACACATTGCATATTTAATATTTATAAAGTATGTTAGTCTTTCTATAATTTTTAAATAAAATTAACCAAAATAATCCAAAAGATGAGATTTCATGTTCAACTTAAGTCGGTAAACATAGATGAAGATCTAGTTACAAGATTTACAATATGTATTTTTTGTCATGTGAATACTAATTTAAGTATTGTCAAATATGTGTTAGCGATAGTTTTGATAATTTTTTAGCATTTTAGTCACAATAACGCCACAAATTCATTTACATTTATGTTCTATTTATAATAAGCTCAAAGAAATATGACTATAATCCAACGATTTTGCGGATTTAGGACCGCGTCGTAGCTATTGCGGTTTATAAACTGAACAGAACCACATAAAGACCGAACTACACTTAAAACCACAAAACGCACGAAAGACAAAAATCAAATAGTGCAGTTTTAACAATCTAAAAACCGATCTATCAGTTTTTGGTGCATGTTTAACCAACAACTGCACCAACCCATGCTCATCCCAAAATAAAATATTTAACATAATTAATCCGTTTTTTCAAATATTTGTAAAACAATATTTTTTCAGGAACACGATAATTTAGAATATTATTTTTTATTCAAACAGAATAAAATAAATCTTTAGTTATTATTCATGGTTTTTATTGTTGCGACCAATTATATTAGTAAAACTATATTTTTTGAAATGTTATGTGACAACACCCATTAACACTCACTAACACTGTAATTAATTGGACCAACAAAACCCATATACCAAATTAATAAAAATATATATTTGCTGAAAAGTTATGTGAAAACAAAATTCCTTTACCGCTATCATGTATTTCAGTTAATAAAATGAAGATGGATGATTTTATACGTATGATCATCTAAAGCAAACCAAATTAGTTTCACTAAAGCAGACAGTTAGTCACGTTCTGACTATTTGTTGTATTCCGAAATAGAAAAACTTATTTCGGAAATGTTGAAAAAGTAAGTTATATGCAGGGGAATAGACGTCTTAACACCATAATACCCGTTCTCAAAGTTATCTAAGGCTAAAAAGAACATGCTATGGTTCTCGATTTGAAAAATCGATAACATTCCGGTATCATTCTTCGTATTTCAGATAAGGATTTTACATTCCAAACTACGTGCTTTTTTATAGTCCATTGAGTCCGAAATGTTGTTCTGAGATTGTGGTGGAGTGCCACAATTCAGAATTCTTTTAAGGAAAATTCTATTTCTTCATATTTTATCCTCCTAATCAACCTTCTACCCACTAAATTATGATATGTGGAATCTATTATTTATCTTTCTTAATTTTTTCTATTGATTTTGACACTTGTCTTGATCTAGGAAGATTTTTTAGAAGGATATATAATCTCTCTTTAAATAGGGGGACTACTTTGACCCAGTCGAATATCCGGTCATAATTGGCTCGGAAAGGCCTATTCCATGGAAAGTTGGGTAAAGAAAAATGTTATCTTCTTAAATAATATATGGAGAAGTGGTATCAGAATTCTAATGTTATTTTAAGAATATTTAGGAAAGATAGCCCCAAATTTAACAAATTTTAAAAGAAATATAGTCTTTAAGTAGACTAGACTTGTTTGAGTACATGAGTCTTTATATTATTACGAGTTTAAACCCTAAAGTTATTATGGATAGCAAAGTGTCATTAACAATAATGGTGGGTTCTTTTTTAAGGAAGATATGATTTACTAGAACCAATTTTTTAAAAAGGCTTTATATATATATATATATATATATATATATATATATATATATATATATATATATATATATATATATATATATATATATATATATATATATATATATATAAAATACACACACATACTACACTACTTTCATGGTTGAGAGTGTAAATATTGGTGCGATTGTCAGTGTTTCTTTTAACACTGTGTTCTCGAGTTTAATATAGGAAAAAAAAAAAAGAAATGTAAGGGAAAATAATGAGAGAAAAGAAACAAAGGGGAATGGAAAGATACATATTGTATTTTGGTGTTCCTGAATTCGAAAGAAAAGGGAGGGGGAATAGAATCGTTTGATGATGGAGAATACATCGCACGTGAGAGATGTTGAAAAAAATCATGACTATGAAGGCTAAGCAATCTTTTTTATATTAGGTTGAAAGATAAAATCGTAATATGACAAATCTTATATTTGTATCGCATTACTTTCTCTCCAAATCCTTCCATTTTTGACAGGATAATTAGGAGAGAAGATTATCAAAAATATTCATTTATATTCTTTCTACTTCCTTCTATTAAAAAACTAACGCTGTGCTCCCGAGTTTTAGCATGGAGAGAAAAGAAAAGAAAAGAAAAGAAGGAGAGAAAAGAAGGGAAGGGAAAGGAAATGAAAGTTATATTTTCGTGTTCCCGAGTCGAAAGAAAATTAAAGGAAAGAAACGTTTTATGTGTTCCCGAGTGGAAAGGAATGGAAAGGAAAGTTATAATTAAATGTTATTTTTACCAGTAATTTTCTTTCCTTCCAAATCCTTCCAAATCGGAAGGAAAGTTAGGAGAGAATATTAACCCTCCAATTCCTTTCTTTTCTTTCCATTTCCTTCCGTAAAAAAAACTCGGGAACATAAAAACTTTTCTTTTCCTCCCGGTTCCACCCAATTCTCTCCCTTTCTCTCGTTAAGTGAGACTCGGGAACACAGCGTAAGCGTTTGCTGATGGAAAATTTACTAGTTTTCCGAAAAACATTCAAATAAAAATGAGAATTTTAAAAACGTGTTTGGTTCAACAATTTTTCTAGGAAAATTATGGTTGCGTTTGGTTGCGGAAAATTGTTTTCAGTTTTCTAGAAAACATTTTTGGAAACGGAGTGGAGTTTTCATTTTCATTTTCAATAGAAAACGCATTTGGTTAAACTAATGGAGTTTTCATTTTCCGTTTTAGAACATTAGAAAACACGTTTTAGAAAACTAGAAAACTGTGGAAAACAACAATTTTGAGTTTTCCATATTTTTTGTAATTTTGAAAAACGGAGAATTTTCATTTTCTAGAAATTTTTTGGAAATTTTGATTAACCAAACGCGTTTTATAGCTTTTCATTTTTCTTAAAAAAATTTCTAAGAAAACTAGAAAATTTTCGATAACGAAACGCAACCTAAAATTTTCTATTTTCCAAATTTACAAAGAAATTGAACTTTTTGTGAAAAGGGATAATTATTGCTTTCCACATTTTTGTATTTACAAAACTTTTCTAAAATATAAAAACACACACACCCCATCCAAACCCCCACACCCACCCCAAACACACATCCCAGCCTATTTCATCCCAACTCCCACCTCCTTACTCCTACTCTACCCCCACCCCTAAAGTCACTTATCCTTACCCCTATCCAGATACCTATTCACACCCACCACACCCCTGTCACAACCATACTAAAAACACCCACCCACCCTTACCCTACCTCACCACCCCATCACACCCCAGACCTACCCCTATGCACTGCACCCCCTGACACCCATAACGCCCCTACCTTACCCCAAACACCCATTCTCACCCTACCAACCCATACCCTCCCACCCACCCAGTACTCCCCCATTACACACCTACCCCCACCCATACCCCTAAACACCCACTCCCCACCCCAACCATCATCCCATCCCGACACCCACCTACCTCACCATACACACCTATAAAAATACATCCCACACAAGTCGGCCACACCTTCGAACACCCAACCTACCCTCGCCCAGCTCAAGCATCCATCCCCACCCTTACCCACACCCGATATTTATCCACAACCACCCATACTCACACCGAACACCCATCCACCCTTATCCCCATTTTCCCAATCCCACCCTCATCCTCCTACCTTGACTCTTATCCCCACCTAACCCTACCCCCATACACCACTCTATCTTGCAATCCGTTGCTTTCTAAATTTGCTTTGATTTTGTGTTTTTTCATTGATCATGTTTATAAATTAAAAACAATTAATTTGTTAAAAAGTAATAAAAAATGATAAATAATTTTTAATTTTTTAATTTTCAATCATAATCATAAATATATGTTGATTATTTTTTTACCATATTTACTCGAGTAAACTTATATAAAAGATGTTTTAGCATATGGGGTGGGTGGGTGTGAGTGTGGGGAATGGGGGATTGGGGTGTGGAGGATGGATGGGTGTATGGGGGTGAGATCGGGGGTGAGCATAAATGGGTGCGGGTGTGGGTACAGGGTGGGATGGGGGTGGATATAAGGATGGGTGTGGGGCAATATTTGAAATAACAAAAAATAGAAAACGAGAAGTGATAGAAGATAGGGATCCCATAGAAAATACAAAACCAAACACATTTTCTAATTTTCTAAAATGGAATATGAAAACTCCACCGGTTTCAACCAAACGTGTTTTTTAAAATTTTCATCGAAAACTAAAAACCCTATTTTCTAAAAGCGTTTTCTTAAAAACTAAAAATAGTTTTCCACAACCAAAAACATCCTAAAGAACCCAATTTTTTCTAATTTCTTTTCAGTTTCTTTCGCACCTCTCCTTAAAAAAAAACTCGGGATCATAATGTAAACTCAAATTTCCACATGTTATAAACCCTCACGGTTCACTTTATGACCCGTGCATATTCTTTTTAGATGCATGTGTCTTCTTTCGTGGATCCATTTTAATTTGTAACTGCGCACCACTTTTGGCTAAAGCCAATTCTTCCTGAATCAAAGATTTAAAGCATTATGGATCCACCTTTTGCAAGGGTAACCTAATTCTTTTGTAAATGTTTTTTTTTTTATGATTTTTACTTAACTTTTGATTCTTTTACAAATTTGATCAAAAAATTATAAGATTTAGAATCCAACCTTTAATTGGTTTTACAAATTTGGCTTTTACAAGTTTGTTTTAATCCAAGCATAACAAATTTTAACCAAATACTTTTTAAATTGAAAATACAAAACATAAGGTACTCTTACCATCGTCTAACTCACCAGCATAATCAATATCTGTGCATGCTAGTAATATTTCATCTCCTCTTCATTTGTACAAGATCCCAAACTCTGTTGTATCTCTGACTTATTTAAGCTCTTTCTTCAACACCTGGATGTGATTGTTCCAGAAAGAACAAGTTAAAAACAATAAGCGACGTACCCATTTTGTATTATGATTGTTCCAGAAAGTACAAGTTCCAAAATGTGGCGTATTCTGGTATTTATACTACCACTATCCGGTAATTGGATAATGATGAGGAGAATAGCCTTTTTTTGGAAACTTGTACCCAACACACTAAAAGAGACTTAAAGATGGTAATATATATAAATCGGACGTGTTCGGTAACAAGTCAAAAACAAATTGATAGTCTTTTAACATGTTTCAAAACTGCTTAGGTTGGCTTCTTTTTAAAACTTAAATATTTAAATCTGAATATACAAATCATATTATCAATACAATAATCTAATCTTTCTAATAAAGCGAGTTATAAGCTATTGTAACTTATATATGTATACACTTTCAATGAATTTTACCAATTTGACGCATTCTGATTTTAGCCAAGTTATACTAATTAAACTCTATCAAATAGATGTGCTATTTCAATACCGGTTAACCAAATAAATCTAACTAAATTATTATTTTTACAGAACTTATTCGCTGCGGGAACCGACACGTCATCTAGTACCGTGGAATGGGCAATAGCGGAACTCATCCGCCATCCGCATTTAATGAAACAAGCCCAACAAGAAATGGACACAGTAGTGGGTCAAGACCGGCTTGTAACCGAATTGGACCTGAGTCAACTAACATTCCTCCAAGCCATTGTGAAAGAAACCTTTAGGCTCCACCCATCAACACCACTCTCCTTACCAAGAATAGCATCCGAGAGCTGTGAGATCCACGGGTACAACATTCCAAAAGGATCCACACTCCTTGTTAACGTGTGGGCCATAGCCCGCGACCCGAAAATGTGGACCAACCCGCTTCAGTTCCAGCCCGCCCGGTTCATGCCCGGGGGTGAAAAGCCCAATGCTGATGTCAAGGGAAATGATTTTGAAGTGATACCATTTGGGGCAGGACGAAGGATTTGTGCGGGTATGAGCCTAGGGTTGAGAATGGTCCAATTGCTCACTGCAACACTCGTTCAAGCCTTTGATTGGGAATTGGCTAATGGGTTGGAACCAGCGGACCTTAACATGGAAGAAGCCTATGGGTTGACCCTTCAAAGGGCTGCACCCTTGGTTGTGCACCCAAGGCCGAGGTTAGCCCCCCATGTGTACAAAACTGGTTAAGACCCGATCAACCGAATGCTATTTTGTGTTTTTGTTTGCTTAATATAATTGGTGTTTGTGTTTCATATTGTTATGTAGATTCATGACTATTTTTGCAATATAATAATGATACCAATGTATTATGAATTTAAAAGTCATTATTATTTATTAATAAGATACATTAGTAAATTACCAACAAACTATTGTTGACGGACTCATTTGGTCCTTATTTCCATTTACATTCTAAATAGTAACTTGTTAAAAAGAATAATAAGTTTTTATTATTATTAGAGTAAATTACACGGATGGTCCCTGTGGTTTACCAAAACTAACACTGAGCACCCAAGTATTTGATTTACACTAGATGAGTCACTAAAGTTTTGTTAAACCAACGCATTGGTCCCTGTGAACGTTACCGTCAATTCTCCAACGTTAAACCCCCAACATGTGCCGTTCACGTGGGGGTATATTGGTCATTTCAATTTGGATACTGAGTTGCAACTTATTAAAAGCGGGAAACACATCTCCTTTACTTCAAATGTCGAACATTATCAACACACACATTTGGTGCGGGAGAACTCGAGGAATTCACGAAGCAGCTATGGTCGTCTGCATATGTGGGAGGCAAGCAAGTCTGTGTACCTCATGGACTAATGTTAATCCAGGGCGGCGTTTCTGGAGATGTCAACAATGTGGGTTTGTGGGTTGGTCGGACCCTCTGATGTGTCGTAGATCGTTGATGATAATTCCAGGTTTGTTGCAAGCGAGGCGGATGCATATGCATGAAATAGCTCGACTTGAAGGTGAACTCAGGGTAGCTCGATGGTACAGGATGGTTATTGTTGTTTCGTGGATTTTTTTCCTCATCTATTGGATGTTTACTACATTTGAATAGGTTTAGGTATTTAGTAATTAGTTTAATTTAATGGAATCCTGTTCGTAGAAATTCACATTTTGGGGTGTTTGATCTTCATGTTTATCGTAGTATGTACTAGTATTGTTAGAAAATTACTACTTCATCTTTGTGAAATCTGTTCATGTATGAACTGTTTTGTAATATCCATCAAGATATGAATGAATGTTAACTAAATTTCCTAGCATTTCTGTATGCTTACAAGGTCATCGTGGTAGTAATCTCATTGTTATATACATTAAATCACAGCAAATGTATAGAAGGTTTTGAGGGGGTGGGGGGTTATTGAGATTTCAAGGGGGTTTTTGAGATTAAATCTCAGCAAATGTCTAGATTAAACAAACATTCGTATATGTATTTCGTCCAAAGAAAAAAAATACATTTTTGATGTTGTAAGTACCAATTTTTAAACAAGGAACCAACATACTATAGACACCGACAAACTACATGACCTAAACATACTACGTTACCCAAAAGCTTTATTGTACCCCTTCGACATCCCTTTGGTTTACTTGTCGGACTCAAACTCATATTCGATTAGCTTCTGTTTTCCTTTGTAGATCTCCACTTCGGCTTCCAATACTTTCTGCATGTCGTAGATAAGATTCATCATCTTCACCGCGCTTGCTTTGCTCTCCCTCATTGTCTCCTGAGCTAACACGTAGTTCATGTAGCGTGGTTTTGTATTCTGCTCTTCGAAAAGTTCTTTGCGCACATCATAGTCTGCTTGTATCAGGTGTTCCAACTCCTTTATGAACCTACGATTCTTCTCCGTTTTGTGGATTAGGTTTTTCAGCATCGCTTCCAAGTCTTTACCTTTCATGTCGGTAATACAATAGGTTGTGTGTTTGTTGTTGGCGTGATGATGTGTTATGTAGAAACCTGGATGCACCTTATATAGCAAAGAGGTAGTCGATTGGTATGGAAGCGGTGGAACTAAATGATCTGCAGATGAAGAGACGTTTACACGGCGAAGGGAAGAGGTTATAATGACCTAGCGAAAATTAAATGTTGTAGTTACTAGGAGGTTATAATGACCTAGGGTTAATTAAATATTGTTTACGGATTATTAATATATTTTTATTTGTCATTTTGTTAATGTGGTACGTATATAACCCACATAATTAATAACTTAGTACGTATATTTGTCATTTTGTTAATGTAGTACGTATATATTTTGTAACTTAGTTGTTAATGTAGATAGTTTTCTAAGTTTTTTGCCACCTGAGAGACAAGTAGAATTCCGTATTGATCTTGTACCCGGAGCTTCTCCTATCGCCCGTGCTCCATACCGTTTGGCCCCGACCGAAATGCGGGAGTTGATGTCCCAATTACAGGAATTGCTTGATAAAGGCTTCATACGCCCCAGTGTGTCTCCTTGGGGTGCACCGGTGCTGTTTGTCAAAAAGAAGGATGACACGATGCGGATGTGCATTGATTATCGCGAGCTCAATAAAATTACCATCAAGAACCGTTACCCGCTACCACGAATAGACGATTTGTTTGATCAGCTACAAGGCGCTGATTATTTCTCAAAGATTGACCTTCGGTCTGGTTATCATCAGGTGCGTGTAAGAAATGAAGATATTGAGAAGACTGCTTTTCGCACTCGCTACGGGCATTATGAATTTCTGGTCATGCCTTTTGGTCTGACGAATGCTCCGGCAATCTTCATGGATTTGATGAATAGGGTGTGCAAGCCGTTCCTTGATAAGTTTGTTATCGTCTTTATTGATGACATCCTTATCTACTCGAAGAATGCAGAGGAACATGGGAATCATTTGAGGACGGTGCTAGAAGTTCTAAAGAAAGAAAAGTTATATGCAAAATTTTCGAAGTGCGAATTTTGGCTGAGGGAAGTGCAATTCCTTGGACACGTTGTCTCAATCCAAGGCATTAAAGTAGATCCAAAAAAAGTGGAGGCAGTAATGAAATGGGAATTTCCCAAGACTCCGACGGAAGTGAGAAGTTTTATTGGACTCGCCGGGTACTACCGACGGTTCATCCAAGATTTTTCACGAATCGCAGTACCTCTTACGAAGCTAACAAGGAAAGGAGTAAAATTTGAATGGGGAGAGGAACAAGAAAGAGCATTTGAGACACTAAAAGAGAAGTTATGCAATGCACCAGTTCTTACCCTACCAGAAGGAATTGAAGATTTCGTGGTATATAGTGATGCCTCAAACAGAGGGTTGGGTTGTGTATTAATGCAGCGGGGAAAAGTAATAGCATATGCTTCTCGCCAATTGAAGGAACCCGAAACTCGATATGCAACGCACGATTTGGAACTGGCAGCAATCGTGTTTGCCCTAAAAATCTGGAGGCATTACCTGTATGGAACAAAGTGCACCTTGTACACGGATCATAAAAGCTTGCAATACGTATTTTCTCAGAAAGATCTCAATATGAGGCAAAGTAGGTGGCTGGAGCTAATAAATGATTATGACTGTGAAATCGCTTACCACCCTGGGAAAGCGAATGTGGTAGCAGATGCCTTAAGTAGGAAGTTTCATGAAAAGAAAAGTCAAGAGAAATTGATGAAGATCGAATTGAAATCAAGCCTAATAGAAAGCATCAAAGACGCGCAAAAGCAAGTGTTGGAAAGAGGCGACTTAAAGAAGGAAAAGCTGGGAAAAGATTTAGTGTTTGGAGAAAATACCCAGGGACTGAAGACAGTCAGAAATCGCGTATGGGTACCAAAAGCAGGTGGAATCCGAAAGTTGATACTAGAAGAATCCCATAAGTCAAAATATTCCATTCATCCAGGAAGCACGAAAACTTATAGGGATCTTAAAGAACAGTACTGGTGGCCGGGAATGAAGAGAAGAATTGTCAAATATATCTCTAAATGTGCAACCTGTGCACAGGTGAAAGCGGAACACCAAGCCCCGTATGGAAATACTCAACCATTGCAAATTCCGGCGGGGAAATGGGAAGACATAACTATGGATTTCATAAGTGGATTGCCAAGAACTAGAAGAGGTCATAATTCTATATGGGTCATTGTTGACCGCTTGACCAAGAGTGCTATGTTTTTGGCAATTAATGAAAATACGCAATTGGAAACATTAGCGCAAATATACAAGGATGAAGTTATAAGACTTCATGGAGCTCCCTTGTCTATTGTGTCTGACAGAGACCCACGATTTACCTCAAAGTTATGGGAAGCACTACAGGAACGAATGGGGACAAAAATTAAAATGAGTACAGCCTATCATCCCCAGACAGACGGGCAAAGTGAACGAACCATTCAGACTGTAGAAGACATGCTACGATCGTGTGCTTTAGATTTTGGTGGAAATTGGGACGAACACTTGCCATTGGTAGAGTTTTCTTATAACAACAGTTATCATTCCAGTATTGGAATGCCACCATTTGAAGCTCTATATGGCAGAAAGTGTAGAACCCCTTTGTGTTGGTTAGAAGCAGGGGAGACTAAAATAACGGGGCCAGAAATTGTACGGATAACAAACGAAAAGATCAAAATAATTCAAGCTAATATGAAAGCTGCTCAAGATAGGCAGAAGAGTTATGCAGACTTGAAGAAGAGACCTTACGATTTAAAAGAAGGTGATCTGGTGATGCTCAAAGTATCACCGTGGAAAGGTGTGGTAAGATTTGGAAAGAGGGGTAAACTGAGTCCAAGATACATTGGACCTTTCAAGATCTTAAAGAAGATTGGCGAACAAGCTTTCAAGCTAGAGTTACCGCGTGAACTGAGTGGTATACATGATACGTTCCATGTGTGCTATTTGAAAAAGTATTTTGGGAAGAGTGAACTTGTTATTCCATTGGAAGACTTAAGAGTAGAGGCCCCGAATAAGCTTATAGAAGAACCAGAAGCGATGTTGGAAGTGAGAACAAAAAAGCTGAGGAATAAAGAAATTGATCTAGTTTTGGTCAAATGGAAGCACTCGTCGGGTTCAGATTTAACTTGGGAGACTTTGGAAGACATGAAGAAAAGATACCCGAATTTTACGAATTTCGAGAAGATTCCGAGGACGGAATCCTCTTAAGGGGGAGAGGTTGTAAGAACCCATGAAAATTTGTAGTAAAATGTATAATAATCGTGTAATTGTGGAAAAAGGGCAAATTGGTCTTTTTGCCATGTCTTGGACCTTGGTGTAAAAATAATTTGTGTAATGGAATAATTAAGTAAAGTAGTGAGACCTTATGTAATAAAAACATGTTTTTAGTGCCAAAGTGTGAGAAGTAGAATTGAAGGGGGTAAATTGCAAATGTTGGAATTATACATAGGAGAAGAATCTCCCATAATCCTCCAGAACATTTCAGAGAGTTCGAGAGAGAGGGAGCTGGAGAAAAACGGGAGGCTTGAAGGCTCACGAAAATTAGCATCAAAGATTGAAGATTTTACTTGGAATAGGGTGGTTTCAAGTTTGTAAGGTAAGTTTCTATAATATAAACTCATATATTCAAGTTGTGGTAGATAGTTTCTAAACTGAAATTTGAAGATGAGAGCAATCCAACGAATTCATATGTCTCATTCAGCTCAAATCATCACAAGAAATGAATTTCTAACCATAAATTGTGGTTAAATTCATGGAATCGAATTTTTGAGCTCAAGAACCCTAGAAATGGGTTTGTGAGAATAAAACTGATTCTTAGAGTTTTGTTAGGCTCAAGGAATCATTTAGGATGTATTAAGACAATCCTAAGTGATTAATTTCAAAAATTTGTATTTTTGGTGCAAAATGTTAAAAACGGGTTTGTTATGAAATTGTTGAGAAATTACAATTTCTACAAGCTAAAACTTGATAAAAACTGAAGGTTTATGTCTTGGAGTAATTCCCTAACAATTAAGTGGTAAAATAAGAGCTTAATACGCGAAAACAGGGGGCTGCAGAACGAAAATCGGACCCGAAAACAGCCCAGCAGAATTACACGGCCGTGTAATCTGCAAGGGCAATATTACACGACCGTGTAATGTTTTAAAAGGGGAAATAGGTAAAAATAATTACACGGCCGTGTAACTTCCTCAGTATATATTACACGACCGTGTAATATACTGTGGAGGATTTTGAGTTTTTCATTTTGGAAGTTGGGGTTAGACTTGTCCGTTTGACCTCAAATTTTAAACATAAGTCCCTTATGGTCCAAAACTTTGTAGAAAATTGTCGGAACCGAAATACGACCTCCCGAGGGTACTGTAGTAAAATACGCGTATTTCGGGAAAATTTACAAACTAAAGAAAGTTATTATAATGAGAGTCTTAGTCTAATTATGACCCGTAGTTGCATTGCATGGCACTCTTGTGCTGTTAAGTTGATTATTATAAATAAGAATTGAGTATAAATATATATTTTGTATATAATAGGTGGTGGTTCTAATAGAATTGATCAAGCGAAAGATAAAGGAGTCCACGAAGCTAAGTAACTTCTAGGTGACCGAGGTGAGTGTTATGTGGATTTTCGAGTACATAGCAAAATAAATTTTATTTAAAAATGTTTTGGAGTCAAATTGGTTTATAGCTTTAAAAGTATTTTATGGAATGTATGATTATAATGTGAAAGAAATGGAACCAGAAATACAGTGACTAATAATGTGATTGGTTCATGACGATAAGTTGCTTTAGTATCCGGATAAAGACCACGGCCTGCTGCGGTAGGGGTGGCAATAAGACACTACTGGGATGGTACCTCCCGTCGCGAAGTAGTTGTCTTACCTTGATAGATGAATCCGTTTCATGCTATTGGGGAAGCAGTTATACGGGTGCGTCTCGTATAAAACCTACGGGTGCGCTCGTAGGAATGTACTATCACGGAATAAGGAATACCTGTGGGTGTGCTCACAGGAAATGTTAAATTTGGAAATTTAAAGGATAATGATATAATTGGTAAATTGTTTTGGGTCTAAACCCATAATGCTCACGAGACATTATGTCTCACGTATTTGTTTTATATGCTATGTACTCAGGTAAACCGGAAGGGCATTAGAAGAGTCGGGTGTGAGACCGTAGCGTTTGCTGTTGTATAAAGCGTATGATAAACAGGTTTGAACCGTGGTTGTGAAACAAATTCGTGATACCCCGTTTGTAATAAAAATACATGGTTTGTTCTCAAACGTTGTAATAAAGTTTGTAAAAAAAAAAAAAAAATTTGTGTGAAAATTTGGGTGTTACAACTGCCAACAATTACCAACCATTACCCCTTACCAGTCTTCCAACCAACCTCACATCTGATTCACCCCTTTTCCTTTGTCACCTTGTCCCTTGCAAGATCTTGAATTATGACCTGGATTGTGACACAAGCTACATGTGACTGTCACGTATTTCTTAGACGATTTGTACACGCTTCTTTTCCTTTGATTTCCTTGGGAATTTGATTCATCCGGCCCCCTATTTCTCTTCATTCTTGGTCGTCCCACCTTGTACAAAATTATCAATAAAATACTTACTTAGAATTGTAATATGAATCATCAACAACAGGTGATCTTTGTTATTGAACTACTTACCTGAGGATGATGTTTTGGGTGCATCAAAGCCGTTGGGCAAGCAGATTTTGGCCACATATCTGGCCCATTTATCGGTTCAATTATACACTGGTACATCCGCTTCCATGTTTCCAAACGGTAACATGGATGCACCATCTCCTCTGGATGTGGGACTCTTTCCCCATACGACGCCTTGTCCCACAAAGCAGCAACAGCATGCTTACAAGGTATGCCAGTCAATTCCCATCGTCGACAAGTGCATTCTTTAATCTTCATATCAACAACAAACTGCTCACCAAATTCTGTGCTCACCTGGTACTTATCATTTCCATTAAAAATGTTTCTACATTTCGCAGCCTCTTCCTTAACTTTATCCATGATTGATTGGCTGTTGGGGTCAACAATCCCTCACATTTTGCTATGTTCTTCTGGACACTGACAATTTTTTTCATAATGTACTCACGAATGTACTCCAAACATGATATTATGGGTTTGTCTCTCCCATCCACAATTTTCAAGTTAAATACCTCACAGACATTATTCAGCAGGATATCTGAATGACAACGACCTACAGACCAATGTATTGTTAAAAAAATGCAACTGTATGTAATTAAATTTCAAACAATATTACCTGAAAAATGACTCCTACTCCAATGTTTTGGTGGGATTTTGTTTAACCACGCGAAGGCTTCCTTGTTCATATTTTTCAATTCTTCCATTGCAGCATTGAATTGGGGTTTCGTAGCAGCTCGGGCACATTTCCACAGTAGATCCTTAATGGGATTGCCTTTCCAATGCAGTCTCATGTTGTCATGAATATGACGTACACGGTATCGATGCTCAGCTGCTGGGAAAGCACTTAATAGTGCTGGGCATAATCCCTAATGTTGAAAATGCAACCGAACAGTGGTTACCTATGTAACAGTTCATAGATTAACAAATTAAAAGTTGAAAACGTAAACACATACCTTTTGTCGGTCACTTATGAATGTGAAGTTTGTATTACGCCCAATATCCAGATCTTCACCTAAGCAATCCAAAAACCAAGACCACGAAACTTTGTTTTCTGCCTCTACAATGGCGTATGCAACTGGGTATATGCCGTTGTTGTAATCTAGACCCACAGCACTTAGAATCTGACATGGATAAGGGCCTTTCATGAAGGTTCCATCTAAACCCAGTAACTCTCTTTGCCCTAATTTAAATCCTTCCTTTAGAGCACCCAGACAGATGTAGATGCGTTTGAATGTCCTCGTTGGGTGACTGAAAACAGGACACGATTCAACACCAATTTTTATGGTCGTCCCTGGATTCCTCAGCTGGACTTCCATTGCGTAGTCTCTCAGCATAGTGTACTGCCTTTCGTAGTCTCCCCTGATCCTATTTCTCGCGATGGTCTTAGCTCGATAAACTTTCATGAACGTCAAATTCAATTTGTAAGTACGTTGGAGTTCCTCTCTAAGGGCAGAGGTGGGTATGTTAGGGTTCGTCTGGAGTTGTTGGAAAATTTTATCAGCAATATATCCTTGAGTACACGCTTGTATGTCCCTACTAGGCAAACAAGTATGGACTGGGTAATAGGTTTTTACCCTCCACCTGTCATCGTGATTGGTTTGGGACACGTGCAGGGTCCAAAGACAATCAATTTCAGAGTTTCTTATTTTCTTTCGACCTATCTGTAAAAAAGCTCTCCTTCCAAAATTGGGCCCACCAGGCACATCCCCTAAACATCGACCACGAATTCTAAAACCATCGTTTTTCACCATTCTCAGTTGCCTGTTAGTGTACACAGACAAATTTTGTAAGGCTTCCTTAACAACATTCTTATTTGGAAAGTATTCCCCAACCTTGAAATCAATATCATCGGATTTCCCATTTGAGTATTCAACTTTATTCTCCATGTGCTCTAAATTTTTTTCTCTATCACTCTTGTCTGGATCGTAGCTTTTAAACTGTTCGTTATCTAGTACAAGCATCTCCTCCTGTTGGTTGAGTTGTTGAATATCTTCTTCTATTGGGGTATCCATGACAGTATGTATAAAGGACTGCTCCACTTCGTCATCAGCAACCATTTCCTCTTCCTCCAGGTGGACACTACTTCGATCATCCATATAATCCTCAGGGCCACTAGTTGAAGCAGCTGCAGCCACTTCTGTGAACTGTGTCAAATGGACATTACTTTGTTGTCCCTTGTTGATAGGTTGTGATATTGTTTCAAACCATAATGCCTCTGCTCCACTTCCTAAATTCAAACTAGGATATGTGTTAATCTCCCATTGATACTGTGTATCATCTAGGTTAAAGGTAAATACAGGGTCGTAAACATCTGCTTGAAATGTAGACAAGTTCTGTACTTCCCAAAGTTGAGAGTCCAAAGGGAACATCTGGGCGGGTACCCCTTCCGTTATTGATGGATTATACAACACCATATCCAAGCAGGGTTCGTTGACAATACCTGGGATTTCTTCCCCGTGTAAGGGTTCGTTGAGGTCAAACGTCAACTGCCTACTACAAGATGCCTTTAAAGACGGTGACTTTTGAATCTTTCGTAGTTCCGGGGATATAAGAAACCCGTCTTCGGCGAGATAGTTAGGGATGGGAGACTTACCATGATTGTTGACCGATGACGCTTCGTGTTCGACAAAGAACTGAATCTGACCTACGATTGCCACATATCTAGCTACGATTTTGTAATCCTCCGGACAATCTAAGGGAATCAAACCCTTTTCTAAGCTTAACCCTGGGAGAACGTAATGGACGAACAGTGGTTCATGTGTATCCACACATAAAACCCTAAGGATGGACAGTATTACTTCCTGGTTCAAGTCAGTGACATCTACATTGTCAACGAACGTAAGATTACCATTACAATATTCCAAAGTCGGTTGCATGTGAAACGATCCTCCATAGTGTAGCTCCATGGTGAAGAGATTCTCCTTACCGACTGAAAAATGTAACGTCAATGTTTATCAGTTCCGATACACATCAACATTCAACATTATTCTATAAACAATGAAGCTTACCGTATTGATTAAAGGCGGAATCGTCTTCGTTATTTTCTCGAATGACCCACATTGTGTTCGACTGCTTCAATGCTCAACGCTTTCACCTTCCCTTTTAATCGACTGTGTAATCTTCGAGCCGATCGTATCTTCAGGTTGTATGAAGTGGTTGATGACTTGACGCTCATTAATGGCGGTAAATCATTACCTGCACAAAATCTAAAAGGAAAGGACTAATATACCCCCACGTGAACGGCACATGTGGGGGTTTGACGACGGACAGTTAACGATAACGTTCACAGGGACCAATGTGTTGGTTTAACAAAACTTTAGTGACTCATCTAGTGTAAATCCAATACTTGGGGTGCTCAGTGTTAGTTTCGTTAAACCACAGGGACCATCCGTGTAATTTACTATTATTATTATTATTTTTTGTTCTGTTTCGACGGTAACCAATAGTTGATGTGGTCTTTTAACTTAGACTATGTTTGATAAACTAATGGAAAATCTAGTTGGTAGCTAATAATATAGCTCATAAAAAATAGCATTTGGTAAAAACTAGCTGATAACCCTAATGTTTTATTTTTGTATTAGGTTTTACTTTTGTATTTCGCATATATCCCCCCCCCCCCCCCCCCTCTCCTCCCCTCCCCTCCCCTCTTACTTTTGTTTTCTACAAACCTTTATGATAACCCTAAGGTTATGATATAAAATCATTTTATTACTTTCTGCCTTCTAAAGTTTTATTTTTGTTAATGAATGCATGATTTATAAGTTTTCTAGATTCCTTATTGATGATGAAAATGGATATAAGCCTACCGAAAGATACAAGGAACTAAGGGATCATATGGCATACGGTATTGCATGTGACTTTCAACTTCTAAGACATCAAAAGAGTAAAAATATTTGGTCCACAATTCACAGTCCACGTGACAAAATCAAAAGAGTAAAATATTTGGTCCACAATTCACAGTCCACGTGACAAAAAAGGAGCCCACCAACTGTGATAAACGAAAATCCAGTTCTAATTGGTCACTATCTGGAAGAGGGATGAGCCCATCAAAAGACCAATCTGATGATATATCACATATCCTATTCGGTAACAGGTATTAAATTATAACAAATTAAGTTCGGAGAATCGTTATCTATCAACATATACATTAAATTTTGATAAACTTTGTCGTGGGAATTAACTTTGCCGGTTGTATATGCTATCTAATAACATATCTGGTGTTGGAAATAATGGATTTGGATTTGTAACCGGTTAAGTTTATACATTATGAATCCATGATCACATATTTAAACCAGATAAACTTCTCTTCATGGTAAACTGATGACGATCATAAAAAAAGTGACAGCACGTACGAATAGCACAAGGCCGAGTCATCAACTATGTGATCAAAATATGAGTTCATTTTTTTTCTCCAAACTAACATATTTAAGGATTGCGATTTGTGGTAATAAAAAATTAAACAATATCAAGAATGTATGCGATCATACTATCTTATTCACATAATGCAAAAAGTTGATCAAGTTAACTATAAATAACAACGAGCTACGTCAAAATAGCATCTAAACCATTATTTAAAAATGATGAATTTAGAAAATCAAATCGAGAAAACGAGATAACGCGCATCCACATGCAATTAGGGCCGGCAATCCTAACCCGAACCTGCTAACCCATCCGAACCCAACCCAATAATTTGCAGGTGGGTTTATATTCTCAACCCATTTAATTAAATGAGTTGACCCATGTAACCCGTATAATTAAATAGGTTGGGTTAGGGTTGAAAATCTCAATCTGATTTCAACCCGTCAACCCGTATATATATATATATATATATATATATATATATATATATATATATATATATATATATATATATATATATATATATATATATATATATATATATATATATATATATATATATATATATATATATATATATATATATATATATATATATATATATAGAATCCCAACTTGAGGAGCTTTGTTGTGCTATCATGACGGAGAAGATGGATGATCAAAATGACAATCATACCGAAAGTGGAAGTCGTGGACGAGTTGGTGAAAGTGAAAGTCAAGTTACATAAAATTTTGATATCAATTCGTGTTTCAATTACGACTTTATAATTTTTATGGTTGTAAGCACTTGGTTTGAGGTTTGTTATGACCTTGGTTTATGGTTACTTATGGATTTATAAATTACAATGTTTAACTTTTAAGGGGTACTTTTGGAATTTTTAAATAGGTCAACCCTGTTTAACCTATTTATTAAACAGGTTGGGTTGAAAAAACACTAAACATGTCAACCTGATTTCAACCTATTTACTAAAAAGGTTGGGTTGGGTTAGAATTTCTCAACCTGTTTAACTATACAGGTTGGGTTGGGTACAAACTTTCAACCCATTTAATTAAACAGGTCGACCCGTTAACGGCTCAACCCAACCCATTGCCACCCCTACATGCAATGATGATTGTGAAAGTGGTATCTCAAAAAATCAGCAGGAGCCACATATAACCTAATATTCGAAACTCGTAATGAAAATTAGATCGAAAGATCTCACAGGCTCTATCAACCTAATCGAATAAACATTTTTGTGTGTGTTAGTTAGGAAAGAAGTCTTGATCTGCTTTCATTCAGAATACATTCATATATACATTTTATAAAGAGTCCATGAGGCCGATGGCAAGCCTACAATGATGACCTGCTACACCCCCCACCCCCGACACGGTTTTTATCGGGACGGATATTTCCAGACTGTATTTAAGAGAGCAGATGGTAACCTTTTGGTAAAAATGTCGGCATACTATGACGAAGACGGAACATGTAGAACTCGCACAACATCGGTGGCAACTTGATCACGAACAAAATGTACGTATATCTCTATATGCTTCGTACGTTGGTGTTGCACACGATTGGTGGACAAAAGACATTAATGTTGTCAGTAAACACTATATCGGCCTTGGTAGACATGCATGAAGCTTAAGAAGAAGGCTACAAATCCAACAAGTCTCGGAAACAACGTTTGCTACCCCTGGTTTTTGCTTAACCACTGGATCAGTGTCCCTTGGATATAACGAAGAACACGTTTAAGAGCCTGCAGGTTCTGAGTCATGAATGTGCAAACATATTTGCTGGACAACAAAGGAGATATTTGGCCTCATGAATGTGAGGTACTGGTGGATAAACTCTTATGTTTATCAACTATAAACTACAATTCAAACCTTTATTTCTCCATATAGTTGCAACACCCCATCTTTCTTTACATTTATAAAGTCAATGTAGGGACTAAAATTGTCAATTATGTAAAACTTAGGTTTGACTTATCATTGACCAAGTTTGGGTCCAAAATGTTAAAAAAAAATAATTTTCTAGGTTCCTAGCATAAGTAATGCAACTTTTAGGTAGATGAGAGTTAATTGAAGACTAAGTGAGAAACTTAAGTCTTGAGGGACCAAATGTGTCAATTTTTGGAAAATATCCTCTAAGACACTTATTTCGGTCATTTCTCCTTCATTTGAACGTGTTGAAGCTAGGGAGTCAAAAGAGAAGTCGATTTTGAAGATTTATGTTGGAAGTGGGAGTAAAAATAAAGATCTGATGGTGTTTCTAAGCTTAATCTTCAAGTAGGAATGTTCTTTTCATTAGCCATTTATGTATTTATGAAGCTTTAATGGTTTATTTGAAACCATAGCTTCATGAGTTCATTCAAAAATCCACTGGAATTCGAATTCTAGCTAGGTTTGTAATTTCAGTGGTTCTAAATCTTGAACTCGTCTATTGGACTGAATGAGAGTTCTGAGTGTTTTATTGGATTTTAAAGTTTAAAATTGACAAAATACCCATGGATCCATAGGTTTTAGTAATTAATCATATTTTAAGGTTGTAATATGCTTAGGAGTTGATTGGAACATAATTTATGCAAATTTTGGGTGAAAACCAAAACTAGTGTTCATTTCCAAGTTTTAAGCATAAATATATAGTTTCTATATTGATCACTGTTGATCCATGATTTTATTAAGTTAATGATGATAATAGACTGTTATTACATGATTAATTAACTTTATGATGTATCCTAATTATTAAAAGATATTAAAATGGTGTTTAATAAGTCAAAATCGGAATTAGCAACGTATGATGTTGTTTTGGCATTAAAAGGAGACAAGTAGTTCACATTCTTTGTAAAATCACAAGGGTAATGTACTATACTAATAGGATTCATAAAATACTCATAATTTTACCTTGGGTAAATAGGGGATCATTTAAATGCTTCCATTGATCTTATAAGGTCACACTTTTTATATATTAAGGATAAAATGATTGAACTAAGGGTTAGTAACTTAATTAGCATAAATGGAAGTTAACTAGTGTTAACTATAAGTTTTATAATGACTAAATAGGTGTACCATATTCCTTCAGGATTTAAAAGAAATTTTTTGATGATAATTTACACTTGAGGTATTCATGAACCCTTCTTTTACATTTATTATTAGATAATGATCATTTACACAAGTGAGTAAATAAAGAGTAAATATCTCTATTACGATTATATTAAATATGTTTGACTTATTCCTATAGTAACAAAAGAGTTGATATCCTTATATGCATGTGTACGTTTAGTAGTGTGAGCCACTTAAATGAGAGTGTGTCAACATTATTGTTATGAATAAATGCTCGAGAGTTGTTCTCTTGGGTGGGTTTTATGCAAACAAATTTGTCCTCTGAATTTCGTACTGCGTAATCTGACACCTGTACTCCAAAATCTGAAATATACTTTCTATTAGGTAAATGTACTTTAATGAGACATACAGTTAGTCTGAAATTCCCCATTTTCGGACAAGATGGACATTTTTTAAAATGTCTCAGAAGTTGGTTATAAAGACAAAACTTACACACACACACACACACACACACACACACACATATATATATATATATATATATATATATATATATATATATATATATATATATATATATACATACATACATACATATATCACCACAACTCTGGCATGTAGCTCGGTTGGTAAGCCATGATGGCGACTTGGATTGATAACAGATAGGTCGTGGGTTCTATCCATGTCCCCTCCCATGATTCCTAGCCCCTAAATGAGTTAAAATATGCTCCCTCATCGATGACCCTTGGAGGTTGGGTTTAATGGGGTTGGTTAAGGTTGCAAGTATCAACCTTTTGGATTGATATACATCATCGCCACTTTGAAGAACAAAAAGAACACCGATAAACATCAACAAGAACTTCAAAACTTCAATCAGGCACAAAAATATCAAAATTGATTTTTTAGAAAAACCTTAACATCATTGGGTATGAATTTCCAATTCAGTAAATAACAATGTTGAGTTGTTTTCAAAATCAATCCTTGAATATCCTCAGTCAAAATTATCAATTATTATATTCATTGATAATCGTCTTTTAAATTCATAATGGATACAAAATCGTAATCACATCACAACATCAATTTAGCACATCGACAATCTAATTTCAAGAAATCATTCTTCAAATATCAGGGAACCATTAAACATATTCAATCCGAGAATCTCGTAAAAAAGCTCGTCATCAAAGCACATATCTAATCGAGACAAGAATATCAAACCAGCTGGATTTTATGAACCAATCGGTATCAATTGAGAACAACGATTCTGACATATTCAAACCATATATTGTAATCGAAATTGAAATAGAAATGACATTGGATAAACAACTAGGTATAAACTCGAAGAATATAAACATTGAAGACTGAATAGAAAACCGAACCAATACAGAACATTGTGAATCCAAGGTTACATTCAGGACTATGAAGAAAAACATGAAGAACAAATAACGAATAAGATAGATCTAATACATATTAAGTGATTTTGGGCACAATATGGACTTATGTTTGGGTTCATGAATAATAGTTGAGCAGATTGAATAAAAAACATATGAATCATGATTAATAGTAAACAATGATAATAAAATTCAATGTGATTTGATAAAAACATGATGATCAAAATGAACAGTAGCCGAAATTTACTAATATGGTTCCTTATTTGAATTTGAGAATCTCACTAAAAATCCTTGTAACTTGAATTAAATCTTGCAAAAATGTCAAATCGATATTGTTCCCTTGAACAAATTGCCTAGATCTTCAAGGTACGAATCCGGTACCACATGATAAGATTGAATTGACGTGCAGAAATTAAGAACATGAACATCAAACAAGTATACAAGGTGCCGAATACTTAGATATATGTGAGAGAGTTAATATGATCATGTCCGAGGATGTGAAAACTCGAGCAATGCATACAAGCACACGACTCATCACATTGTGAGTTCACACTACAAATGATCAATCACTAACTATATAGGGAGTCACAGTACAACTCGCAATGCCAAATACACAAGTATAAGTAGGCAATCCTAGCCACTAAATCATCCAATAAATGAGAGTCACAGTACAACTCGCAATGCCAAATACACAAGTATAAGTAGGCAATCCTAGCCACTAAATCATCCAATAAATGAAGAGCTTTGCAACCCTACTGGATCCGAACTATATATATATATATATATATATATATATATATATATATATATATATATATATATATATATATATATATATATATATATATATATATATATATATATATATATATATATATATATATATATATATATATATAGGGCTAGGTTATAATAAGAATGACAATTATTGTGTTACCTTGTAACCAAATCCTGGCCATCGGATTTCATTCTCGTAACAATGAAAAAACACATTCTTAACAGAATAAGTTTTTGACATAATGAGTTCTTACCATTCTTAAAAGAATGAACTAAATTTTGTACATTCTTAAAAGAATGTGTTTTAATTGAGTGGTCTAGATTGAGTTTCAAGGTTACACAATACTTGTATGGATATATTTGATCCTAGCCCTATATATATATATATATATATATATATATATATATATATATATATATATATATATATATATATATATATATATATATATATATATATATATATATATATATATATATATATATATATATATATATATATATATATATATATATATATATATATATATATATATATATATATATATATATATATATATATATATATATATATAAGGATCAACAAAGAAACAAAATTAGGCAAGTGCCATAGAACTATCGTCTTAACTATTAGATCAAATTATGATGATAATGGTATGATGGTAAAAATAACATTTCTATTAAAAAGGAAACAATAATTTATTAATTATATTCCTAATTTATAGCAATTATTCTTAAATGAAAATTGACATTCATAAAATAGCTATTAAGACACTCGAATATTAAATTTCGGTTACATCTATCAGAAATGAACATTCATAACCAATTAATGTTCATAAATGAGTATTGACAACCCTCTGTTATGGCGGACTCTCGATCTCTCAAATCTCAAATCCAATTTCGGCTTGCGACCCTTTGTTATGACAGACTCTCGATCTACATCAGTGATGACCAGTTGACATACACCGACGAAATGTATCATTATCATCGGAAACCTAACTATTCTCCCTTTTGCAATTGATTTCCATTTGACGTAAAAAAATATGATCATTCATTTTAGGTGCCCGAGGCTAAATAGCCTGATGTAGAATCGAATAAAGAAAACCAAAATAGTCAAAGCAATACGAATGTGGAAAGATTTGGAATCGCTAATGCCTAGCATCATGAATTCTCCATACATCATGGAGGAAATCTCAAAAATCTATAAGAATTTTTCAAAACTGAAATTCATGGGGCCTTGCGACATCTGGCGATGGTGGAGGTGAGGTGGTTCCCGACGATGGTGGAGGTGGGGTGGTTCTTAACGAAAGAGAGATGAAAGGGGGAAAAAAGGGAAAAGTGATGGAATGGGGAGTGAGGTCCAATCAGTTTACAAGTGTGGAGAATACCAAATTTTTTCTTGTTTATTTTTAAATTTAAAAATAATAAATAATTAATGAAAACTAAAAAAGAAATTATTAAGGGTAAAATAAATCCTTCTAGATTCCTTTGAATCAACCGAAGATGATATTGATATTGAAAACCAACCCTAAACTCGGGATTCAATTCAATATTTATGTTATGAGTCCTCTGTAATTGATTCTCATCCTGAATACCAGCCATGAATTCTTGATTCATGGGGACAAACTCATTTCTTGTTGGGTGCACGTCCATGAATGGATTGTACTCAGTTAGACCATCCACAAATGGGTCTACAAATAACAAATTGTTAGATGATAAAACAAAATCGAATATTCATAAAAAGCAATCATTTGAAAGAATTTAACCTGGTAGAAGGTATGGAGTTTGATCAAGTGCAAAGTCTAATGATGCATGCACCGGATCTTCTGAGTTAATGTTCAGTTCGGAAAGAATTTCCGGCTCACTGTGGAGTTGCTCTATTGGTATTATATCTGGAAGACTGTACCATAATTCAAAATCAAGCAAAACATTAGAAAGATAATTGAAGTATGGATGATAGATGTCTAGAATGTTAGAGATACCGAACTCTATTAAGACTGCTTGGTCTGAAGTACCCTCTCCTTGCAGAAAACCAGGTCCAGGGTTCGACAGATCGCCCATTGAAGATCTATTTTCCATGACTCAGCTTTAAATATGAGTTCGTTTACGAACAAACTAGTGATAAGAGAGGATGAGACTGAAAATGAATGTGGAAATGAATGATACTACATACATGTATATATATAAAATCTTGCAGCTGGAACCGAAAGGACACACGGAACTGAAGGGATACATCTGTAGGATAGATTCCTAGACTCGAACCATAGAGGATAGTGAGTATACGGGTAAAGGAAGTGTACATATATACCTATATACGGGTAGGTGTAGGGGTGTATATAGTCTGATTGTGCGACTATTTGCTTTGTTGAATTTAGAGGATGGTGATTGCCAAAAATGGCAAGTCGATGGGTGCAAGGCTGGGAGCCCTAGGATGAGGACGAGCCTGTTCTCAAGGCTCGGTGTAACGAGATATGCGGGAGATGATCATAGCTGTTGTGTATGAGTTGTATCTTGATACAATGGGTACTAGTGGGAGCCGGTGGCCAGAGGGGTGACTTGCAGATTACACTAAAATGGAAAGCAGGTTGACATAGAGGTAGCCGTTGCTATTGGGAAGTGGCTGATACTTCTTAGGGAAGTTTTTTAAATAAGTCACTATGTGGAAGGTGACAACAAGGAGTGTACTACCAAATTATTGGTAGGAGACGTACCGTATCGATGGAAGTGTTTAGCATAACACTATAAGGCAGAGTTGGGATATTAGAGGAAAATGTTGGTTAGCCTTGTAGGATGTGTAGTTGAGTGAGTGCGGCTGAGAAAAGATTAGCAGGGAGTTGAGTTAATTGTGAAACAGTGCTATGGAATTCATGTCGTTGTAAACTTGAGTGTGTGACAGGCTGGGGCGAGTGATCTCAGTGTTTAACGGAAAATAATTCCCATTGTCTGCTAATGTAATGGATGTGAGATAAAATAGTTGGATCATATGAGTCCAGCTCGTGTGGTTGGGATGATGGATGATAATGCTCTGGTTGATTAAGTTATGATGTTAGAGTGCGATTGCATTGCTGAGCATAGTTGGTTGATAAACTGTAATCATTCCTAACAGATTAATGAGACTGGATGTAGGCCGTAAAGAGTAGTATGATTTTTGGTACACTAGGTGTTAGTGTATAAAATTGACATTGTGGCGTACATTTGTTGATATTAATTATATTACAGGTTATATATTCTTGTATGGTGGGTGGTCCTATAAGGACTAATTGTCGCAGGTGAATGGGATAAGTCTGACAGTGATTTCAGTTGCAGTTGAAGGGACTCTATTCCCCATAAACTGAGCTAGTCACTACTAGGGACGGAAGTATTGGGAGGAATGGATGTGTAGAAGTCGATTTGGCTGTGAAATATACATATGAGTATGTATATGATGTTATGTTCCTAGAAAGGAACCATAAGTTGTTATGTACATGGTGTAAATCATGTATAAGAAGGGTATACCCTTTTAAGTGGTGTACATGAGCATATACCAAGTGTGGTATATTCTGTAAGACATGATGTATACTTGGTAACCATGACCAACAATAAAAAAAAATGAAAACTGTTTCGGATGTGGGTGAGGAGTTTAGATGGGAGACGTGGTTCTATCGAAAGTATATACATGAAAGAATGTGGATTGTGGTGTAAGGGGTTGAAGCAGTTGTCTATCACCTCGAGTTGTTGGATGCATGACGGGATATTTATGATGTTTCCTCATCACTTATGCGATTCCGAGGACGGAATCTTTTGAAGGGGGGAAGAACTTGTAACACCACTTTTGGGTTTGGTACGTATGTTGACCTTCTTGTTAATAATTGTGTTATACGTAGTGAAAAATAAGGGGGTTTAAGTGTAAAAACCAAAACTTTGTTATATATATAAGGGTATAATGGTATTTTTTGTAATTTGAGGGGCCAAAAGTGTCAAATAGGCAAACTTATACATCTAAATATGGGAAAAACGGGAATTTCATTCCCAATTGAACATTTGAACTTCTTGAAAGCTGAGAGAGTTCTAAGGGTTTAAGAACCCTTTTCAAAGGTTGTGATTTCCGTTTTTTGAAGAGTTCATTACGGTGTTCGCACGATCCCCGACGATTGAACCGTTGGATCGCCATGCTTTTTGGACTGGAAGTTCAGGAGATATATTCGAAGGCTTTAACCGGAGGATTTGTAATTCTAACATCAGGAAGTCGAGTTATAGTCCTTCGATCGGAACTGCAGATTTGAGGTAAAGATACTGTTTTTGACGTTATATTGTAAAAATCGCTGTAAATTCTAGGAATATCCTTTTTGGGTGAAATCAGTGCCATATTTTCCGAAATTGAGTCTAGTATATTTTGTCTACAGAGGTGAGAAACGTGATTCGGCCTCTAACATAGCTCAAATATGCATTTTCCACAGACTGGTATGTTTTTGGCAGATTTAAGATGTATTTGATAGGTAATTTTGCAAAAATCATAGTAAATTGTAGAAACATCATTTGGGGCTGATATTGGTGTCTCTGGAAAGGTAAAAAGGAGTAGCTTGCTATAAAATTGGAATAGTTGCATATAAATGTTGTTATGTTGATTAAAAACTGATCATGAACAGGGGGAAATTTGAGGATAAAAAGGGAATAATTTCTATGAAAATTGATATTGAAGTTATTTTCTTCAAGCTCATGATTTAGGTTTTCAAGAGGGTATATATATATGATTTATAAATATGGTTGAAAACCTAATTTAGGTTTATATTTGTCAAGGAGTCGGGACGACACCGTGTTGTACGAGCAACGGAGCTACTTGACCCGGTTTATATCGAGGTGAGTAACTTTATATAGCATTGTGAGATTTATAATGCATATGATGCATTGCATGTGTGTGTTATATGATTGGGTGTGTATGTTACATAGATGACTACGTGAAAACCCCGTAAGTAGGTAACCCGTAGAAGTATACTTGTGGGTAGACTGTATTGGTAGTTGGTTAAATATTTAATTGATATTAGCTGTGCGGACGAATACGTGGGTATTAAGTGGTGATAATCATGGATATGGTATCATATCGTGGGTGGAGATTATGTAGTTGTATGTGGATGTTGAACTGATATGGGGATTGCTCGTGTCATGTGGTTGGTTGCAGAGCTTTGCAGTTGTGTGTTAGCTGTTAAGCCTTTATGGCTAGATGTTGTTTATTCTGTGGGGCCACTTATACTTGTAGTTGGGACCACTTATTAGGTGGGGCTACTAGTATTTGTGGTTAGGACCACTTATACTGTAGGGCTACTTGTACTTGTGGTTGGGACCACTTATTCCGTGGGGCCACTGGTACTTGTAGTTGTGACCACCTATTTTGCGGGGCCACATTACTAGCACATGTGGTTGGGACCACTTACTCTGTGGGGCCACATATATAGTATTTGTGGTTGGGACCACATATATGTTGTGACGACCTTATGAGCAGTAATTGTGGTGGGACCACATATATGTTGTGACGGCCTTATGAGCAGTAATTGTGGTGGGACCACATATATGTGTTGTGATGGCTTTATTGGCCGGCAGTTCTATCACAAACACTGTGGGATGTCCGGTGAGTCCCACATGCAGTTGGGTGTCTGGTGAGTCTTCGTGACTCGATACCGCGGGGGTCGAGGAGGGGACGGATAGCTGAGTTGTAGATGTTGTGGATAACAGGGAGTTGTGATGTGATGTGGTGAATATGTGGTTGTGTTTATAAGGTGTATTAATGGTTGCATAACAAGTACCTTGCATCCATGATGTATATGTCGTGAGTGTATGAGATTACATAACGTGTACCTTGTAGTCTCAGTAGGTTGGCTTAGTTTGTTAGAGGTTGTTAACGTGCCAGTAGTGCAGTGACCCGAGTGTATGTTATGTAAATGTTATAGTCGGAGCCGCGTATACCCTGTACGTTGGGTCATACGTATCTGCTCAGTAAGTCTAACACCTCTGCTCAGCACTCAGAGCCGCGCATACTCTGTACGTTGAGTCATGTGTATCTGCTCAGTGCATCTTGCGGATATCTTTATATTGCTCAGTGCGTCGAGCCAACCTATTGCTCAGTTCGTCGAGCCCGTATTTTCTACACACTAGACCTAGACACGTCTAGCACTAACAACACACCATACCCCAACCCATACAACTATAACAGGAAGTTATATATCAATAAAATACACACAACTTGGTACTGTTCACAAACATCTTATAAGCACACAAAATAAAAGTAAAGCACATATAACGTCCACACAATGTAGTGAGAAACTCACCTGATGTGTAGAAATAGGTTGCACACACAAACACGTGATACTCAAGAATTCCCCTTCTTCCCTGAACCTACATTCCGCGTGGTACTGCTTAGAACGAATTAACGGTACCATTTATTGCTTATAATTATATAAGTATACATGTATTTCCCCGATACCCGCCACGTACCATATCCATACCCTCCCTTTACCTTATAAATACATCATTGATGTTATTAATTATCTTTAATAAGCATATATAAAACCAAACACCCGCTACGAACCCTTTGCCGCAACCAAGACCAAAAACCATGAAAGAAGACTTGACAGCAAGGCTGAATTTTGGACCCACGACAGGATTTGTAATCTTAAACCAAGGAGGGATTGAAAATAAAATCCAATAAAAATCATGGGTAAACTAGACCCAAGGACAAGGTCACAGGGCCTGACCTCAGGTCATCTGCATTTTCCATTTGCAAATGAAAAATCCACCAAATCACCATAAATTACAAAAACAGTCACAGGACCTACCCTCAAAGATATTAACCAAGAATGATAATCTGAGGGACTTAGGTTCTGAATTTTGGTGTGAACAAACTAGACACATGTAGTGACATTTTCCCACTGGCCTTGCCCTGAAATGATTCTCCTACTATCACTTATGAATTTTACAAATCAGAATGCACTGTTCGTCACAGCCCTGTACCAGTCAGTGAAGATTGGAAGTTTCACCTAAGCTAACACACGAATCAGACCATGGCCTTCTGAATGTTGAAACTAGACACTTAGACCTTTCCAGAAAGGTATGATTCATCCCAATTGGCCAAATACAAGATTTTATATGAATTTTCTAATGACAGACCAAAACAGTGAAAAATACGAAAATCCCAAAATGACATTAAGGTTTTTGGTTTCTACCTTAACCCATTAAGACCATTCATCCTCAAATGCTTATTAGCTTCATAATACATGTTATTTTATGTGTTAATTCCAGTTTTGATTAATTTGGAGTATTAAGTGCTTAATGAAACACTTTTATAAATTTTCACAATTTTGCCGTTTTAGACCCCTTCTCAGTATTTTGATCATAATTCACAAACCGTAACTCCAAATACCATATGCCATACCTTTATGGAAACTAGACTCGATTTCGAACGATTTCATATCTGTGTAAATTTTCGCAATTCAGCTTCAATTGTTCACAAAACAGTCTGCAAGTTCGGGACAGAAAGCTGTTACGAATTTTTGCATATTTTAATAAACTTTTAGAATTTTTACCTTTCACTCTTTAGCCAAAATCAGAAATCAGGAGGTGATGATAAACTTTCTGCACAAAATCAGACCACCCGAGGACCATCCGGCCACCACCGATCGACCTCCGCTGCACCATGCTATCTCCACCGCCACTCTCTTCCTCTAGATCGATCACACACACAAGTGTGTTGTCTTCCCCTTTCACGATCCCCCTTTTCCTTTTCTTTCTAATTTCCCTGCTCTCATTCACTGAATACGCACCAGGTTTTAGAGAGATCAATTTTGACTGGTCAATGGATAAATTACAAAAATGCCCTTTAGTCTTGTACAGCAACACTCAAGAATTGTTTTCCTGATTTTGCCAAGGTCGTAACTTCTACCTGCGACATCCGAATTTTACAAACCTTATACCTTTAAAAAGGTAAGAATAGGAGTTACAACTTTCTCCTACTGACTTAAGTCTGAATCTAACTAGATTGTACGTTACAGACCCTCAAACATGGGCTATCAACCATTTTTGGTCACTTTTTAGTCAACTTTGACTTGTCATAACTTCTTCGTTACAACTCCAAATGATACGAATCTTTTTCCAATAATCTTATTTCATCAAGATCTACAAAATTCTTCTTGATGACTTTTTCCCAAATCCTTACAGATATTTATATATTAATTTTTAAAGATTACAATTAATCCTTTTTATTTTCGTTAAAATAAATACTTTATTTGGTGAAAATAAAGAATTAGAAAACGGATGTTACAAATCTCCCCCACTTATAAGAATTTCGTCCCCGAAATTCAACACCAAGATAATAGGTATTTTAGGTTGAAACTTTCATTGGCCCATAATTCCACAAGATTCATAGTATGTGAGCACATTAGCCCATATTTCATTTTTATTTTGGTCTATTAATTTGCCCATAAATACTAATCCAACAACACGAGCCCAAATATGTTAAACTTTAGCCCATTAGGCCTAGAGTCCAACACGGGATGAAAAGTCAACATAAGTCAACGTTAATATCTCTCCAATGTTAACTGATAGGTCTTACACCTTGTTTTTATGTGACATCATATCACTATTAATCAACGGCCAACATCAGTCTATGCATTAAAGTAATCAGTAAACGACACCACTTTATTCACCTTTATTCCAAAGAGTCTCTTCAATATCCCGTTATCACCGGAGTCAAGCAGCGAATTTTGAAAATAATACGACACTCAGGGTAGTAAAGAGTAGCACATACTGTAGTTGGTTTGAATTTTGGCACTAAAACGTGAGATTTCCCTTCAGTTCCGTGTGCCCTTTCGGTTCCAACTGCAAGATGCTATATATATACAGGTATGTAGTATCATTCATTTCCACCTTCATTTTCAGTCTCATTCTCTCTTATCACTAGTTTGTTCGTAAACGAACTCATATTTAAAGCTGAGTCATGGAAAACAGATCTTCAATGGGCGATCTGTCGAACCTTGGACCTGGTTTTCCGCAAGGAGAGGGTACTTCAAACCAAGCATTCTTAATAGAGTTTGGTGACCCTAACATTCTAGACATATATCATCCATACTTCGATTACCTTTATAATGTTTTGTTTGATTTTAAATTATGGTACAGTCTTCCGGATATACTACCAATAGAGCAACTCCACAGTGAGCCAGAAATTTTTCCCGAGCTGAACATTAACTCAGAAGATCCGGTGCATGCATCTTTAGACTTTGTACTTGATCAGACTCCATACCTTCTACCAGGTTAAATTCTTTTAAATGATCGCTTTTATGAATATTCAGTTTTTGTTTTATCTATCTGACTACAATCCATTCATCGACGTACCATCAACGAGTAATGAGAACATCCCCATGGATCAAGGATTCATGACTGACATTCAGAATGAAAGTCAATTACAAACAACTCATAACATCAATATTGAAATGAATCCCGAGCTTGGGGTTGGTTTTCAATATCAAAATCACCTTCGGTTGATTCAAAGGAATCTAGAAGGATTTCAGAATCCTGAGATTTTAGTTGAAAACCAACAATTATTACCGATAGAGGCTACTAATTTTGATGAATCAATGTCCATCTTTGGGTCAGAAAATCAGGATCATGTTCAAATGATCCAGAATGATAACAATACAATTGGATTTGAACCTTGTAGTTCAGAAAACATAGCAGGTGGCAGTGGAAGAGGTTTCAGACATTTATTAAGTAGGGAAATAATAGCTGAACACTTTAACGAACCAATTGAGAAAGCTGCGAAGGAACTCAACATTGGAACGACACAATTAAAAAAACGCTGTAGAGAATTAGGTATCAATCATTGGCCCCAACGACAACTTACGAGTTTGCAAACCCTTATTGATCGTGCTGAGGTAAAGAACTACATTTTTTTTAATTCCTTTATATCATAAGGTTGAAATTACTAAAGTTATTTGTGCCACAGGAATTTGGTAATGAATTTATTGAGGCAACAGAATTATCGGGAGATTTAATACCCAACCTAAAAAAAGAAAAAGAAGCGATAATTGAAGGGTCACAATCGGGTCTAACAGACGGCACAAAGAAGCTAATACAAGCTGCTCATAAGGTTGTATTTAGGAAAAGAAAAATTCAGGAAAAAGGGGAGACTTCATCAAGAACTCATACACAGCAGCAATCTCTGCCCTCTAGTATGAGTAATATAAATCCTAGTTTACTCCCGCCTGCGAGTGAGGAAAATTTTGGAGGCTTTGTAGGTGACCTAGCCCGGTTTCCTCCTTCTTACAACTACCCCCATCTGGTTCCGAATTGGAACCCTTCCTCATCACTGTCCTACGTACACACTCCCCAAACAAGTCAACAACTAACCCCTAATTATGGGATTATGGATTCCAACTCTATCGAAATCCCATACCTTGCAGCTCCTCCCCCAATAACTGAAAATTTACCCCCTCCAAATCCTCAAGAGGGTACAAGTCAACCTAATGAGGTCAAAGAGTGGAGTGTAGAAGATATTTTCTCGCTTCTTTCTGATTCTCAAGTTTAGGTTAGTAGTTCTGTAAACTTTTCTTAATATATTAAGATAAAGTTTTAGTAATGGTTCACATGTATCGACGTGTTACTACTTTTATTTATTATTTTTGTTATAACTACTCACACCCTCAGTTAATTAGATTCCTCATGACCCACTCCTGAGTCGAACGTGAATCATGTGCTTTCAATAGTAGGAGCTCTACTACTATCTTCCACACCTATCCACATCCATTCCAGGACTTGTCCATAAGTCACCAATTCTCTTCTTACGATAAATTTTAACCCATATATCCAGGTTATTTCACGAATATAGTTGTATTGAAAATTCTTTCAAATAAAAGAATTTATCTTACGGATATTATCCAACAAGGATCATGAAATCAGGCCAACTTAAACATTTCAGGACTATTTAGTCCCTATCGCTACCCCCGTTTAACGATATTCTTTAAACAATCTATCAACATGAATATTTATTCAAATAATAGGCCACAAATAATTGTACACCAATATTTGGTTTTTCTAGCATATATTAGAAACAGCAGCAAAGACTAAGCACTTATACCTTTTTCCCACTGACGTTGGCTGACGGTACACACTGCGTCTTCGCAACAATATTCACTTAACCTCTTACTCGAAAAATAACTTTTAATTTCTTGTAAAAATATCTTAAAAGAAAAGGGGGATCGTGAAAGGGGAAGACAACACACACTTGTGTGTGTGATCGATCTAGAGGAAGAGAGTGGCGGTGGAGATAGCGTGGTGCAGCGGAGGTCGATCGGTGGTGGCCGGATGGTCCTCGAGTGGTCTGATTTTGTTGCAACAAAATAAAAAAATAAATCCGATTTAAAAAAAATTAAAAGCAAACGTACAAATCACCTCAAACACAATAAATTAAATTTTGTTTTCTTCTCAAAAACATAATCAGCGGAATTCATACATCTTTTCGCGTTAATTTTTGTTTTATTTGACAACACCATATTATCATTATCCACGTATACTTACAAAGCAAACTCCAATTACAATAAATGTTTTTAGCAATTAAATCACCGAAAAACGCTAATCATATTCACATACACAAAGTAAATCTTATTAGTTTTTTATCCGAACCACACATCGTGTATCCATGTGACAAACGTGCATTTGGTTAGTGTATATTAAATTCGTTTTATACTCCACGTGTTCCTTGAAGTAGAATACACCATGTGCCCTCTTTAGCAAAGCTTTTTGCAATTCAAATACGGAAAGTTTAGGAGTGTACGTGCTATGGTGCAGTGTGATTTAGAGGTAAAGTTATAGGCTGTATTTTGCATATGTGGTTTAAGTCATTTTGAAACCAAAGAGTGCACTGCAAAGGTTCTAAACCGCGTTATACGATGCGGTTTGGTGGGGACGGTTCGTGCTGTTTTGATACGCTAAATTCCATTATATATATATATATATATATATATATATATATATATATATATATATATATATATATATATATATATATATATATATATATATATATATATATATATGTGTGTGTGTGTGTGTTTATGTGTGTGTGTGAATCGAATATAAACCCTATAGAACTCTTTTGAATTGTTTATTGTGAAATGATGTATTGAATATTTATTTTTTGTGTTTTAAAGTTTTTATTGGTTTTCGAATGCTTAATTAATAGATGAAAAAAAAATATGCTTTAAACCACTTTTGGTAGCATTTTATGATTATGAGGTGATATTATATGATCATGATTTTAAAAAGAGGAAAACGATCCTATATATGATATCGATTTTGACAACTTGGATAGTTATCATTATTAACATGGAATTAAAAAGGGTGCAGCTACTATATGAACCCAACGTATACATTATAGGAATACATATAGTAATTATGAGTGTGTAAGTTTTCTTTATGGGATGTACGGATGGAATGACTTTTAAAAAAGTGTACTAGTTACTGTTATACAAAATCGTTGTTGTACAGATTTTTAAATATTAAATAATATAAACACTAATTAACCGTTTATCGTGTGAGATAAACTCTTTTATTGTTTGATTATGAAGAGAGTTATAAGTTAAACCGCAAAACTAATATTAATCATCAAATTCGAAATTCTGAATGCATGGAACATGTTCGAAACTTTGTTATTTGGTTCATTTTGACCTTATTTGAGATCGAAAATTCAAAAAGCTTCCTATCTTTAAGTTATAGTTATTAAAACCATTCATATTTTTCATACGATATCTTACAACAATAATTTACATTGTTCTATCGATCTAATCACCTTAACTTTAGAAAAATAGATGTAAATCAATTTCATTTGATATTTTTATATATCTAGTATCTCACCAACCGTTCAAACATTACTCCCTTAAATACCCACTTTGCGTTTAACCTGTTATGCACACCGTTTTCGAACCAAAACCATCGCACATTCAAGATGAGCCTTCTAATCCTATTCATCTACGCATGCATTACTGCTGTAGTAGTCCATGCATTGCTTAACCTGTGCACCCGCCATGCAAACCGCCTCCCGCCAGGCCCAACCCCGTGGCCGATAGTAGGAAACCTACCACACCTCGGTCAAAGTCCGCACCGCTCACTGGCGGCTTTAGCAACAAAATATGGACCGTTGATACACCTCCGACTCGGTTTCATAGATGTGGTGGTGGCGGCATCAGCTTCCGTTGCTGCACAGTTTTTAAAGGCTCATGACGCCAATTTTGCCAGCAGGCCGCCAAACTCCGGCGCTAAGCATATCGCATATAATTATAACGATATGGTGTTCGAGCCGTATGGCCCACGGTGGCGGATGCTTCGGAAGCTTTGCTTGGTGCACCTGTTTTCTAACAAAGCACTTAATGATTTTCGTCACATTCGGCAGGTTTTGTACTTTCCCTTTCGGCAAAATTAAAAAAGCTCAACCTTTTTTTATCAATTTATGGTTTAACCAGTAAAGTGTTTGATATCCTAATTAAATCATTAAGTTATTTTTTACCGTTAAAAGAACTTTGTTTCAGGGTCGAAAAAGCATAACGTACTATAAGTGAAAAGAAAACTCTAACCAAAATTTGTCGACACTGGTCCGTGGTCAGATAATAAACACGCAAGAAACTTCAATACAACCTTGCCTAAACATAAAATAGCCATACTAACGTATTTTTATGACGTAGCTTTATCAAAAAATAACTTGGTCATGGCTAATATGATCATATTCATTGTTGGCTAGGGATTTTGGAAAGTGAATTGAATGAAAGAGAATTTCATATATGAATGCCTTTTTAAGGAGAGGAAGACTATACTGTTACCATAGCAACTTGAGTGAGATAAATCAACAACGGATAAACAACTATAAAATAGTCCTCAAATTTTATTTTTACAATTTTGACTTAAAATATATATGAATTTAGTCCAAACGCTTTATTTTTGAGATTTGCACCAATTAGTTTTTTTTTTACAAATTTTTTTTATTGCTTTTTTCAATGTTTTTAAGCTTTTTGTACAATTTCTACAACTTCTTCTCAATTTCTCTTTATAATTCTATTTACGTTTTCATATTTAACGGACTTATTTAGGAATTGTTAGAAATACTTTCGTTTTATATTTCTACTTACATTTATCCAAGAATTAACCTGCACAAGAAAATGATGTTTGTCATCGGTTGTGGTAAACAGAAAAGCGATTTACAAACTTTAAATTCAGTAGTTATAGTTATTTTAAAAACAAGCTTTAGCAGTTATAGTTTATAAAAGGATGAACTTTTTAATAGCATTTATTATTAGTAATTTTTCTATTTCAATCTAAAAGTTATTTATCTAAATACGAACGATTAAACGCTTAAAACGTAAGTTTATATAAGTGGTACAAAAGGTTTGGACCAAATTATTAAAAGTTTAAAAAATTATAGAAATTTATTATAAAAATCAGTTTGTAAAAAATCAGTTTTAGGGGCAAACTTGTAAATAATAATAATAATAATAATAATAATAATAATAATAATAATAATATGATAAAATTTAAAACTTGGAATAAAAGTGTAAAAATGAAAGTTGGGAACCATTTGATAATTGGTTACGAAAAGTTTTCAACATGTTCTATCCTGTAAGGTGTGTATGAGTCGGTTTTGACCTAAAACAGAACCCAAAATCAATAATATCAGTTTTCAATAACCCAAAACCGAACTGATCGGTTCGGTGTCTCTTCATTTTTAATTGGTTCGGTTCTAGGTTTAGTGGTTTTAAACCGAAAACTTTTATACTACTTCATTAGCTTTGAGAAATCAATATATAGAGAATGAGGAATAGGGATATTTTATGTAATTTTTTATGTGGGACAGATTCCTGATAATTGAAAGGCGGTGAGTTTCATCTTCTGATCGATGCGGGACAACATGATTGTGGCTGGAAAAATAAATATCAAATCATACAAGTCTAGGATCAAACTTGAGACCTTAAGTTTGAGGGTCAGAAGCCTTAGCCATCCAACCAACCATTCCTTATGTTTCTAATGCACAAAATTCAATAATAACTTATGTATACAAAATATATTTTTTAAAAGTCTTTATGCAAATCGGTTCAGTTCAGTTTTTATTCGGTTTTAATCATTCTAAAACCGAAATCACACTAAAAATTTTGATTTAAAAAAACACACTTAAATTTTATTTTTTTCGTTTTCTTTTTATTTTTCGGTTTTTGCTCACCCCTAGTATACATGTCATATGGACTATTTCGTAGTTGGTTAACCCTTGGTATAAGAAAATACTCATTATTGATCATTTGAAGACAAACCAGATAATTCATTCCGCAAAAATAATGTTAACCTACTTCTATAATATCAACCTCTAAAAAGAATTTGTAAATGAAGACGCTAAGTTTTGTGGTTTCAATTATACGATATCCTCCTTTTCATTTCTAAAGCGATTCATTTTTTTGAAGGACTTCTAATCTAATCCTAAACTACCACTTATGTTTCAAGTAAGACTTGAACCATCAACCCCGTGAGGGATGAATACCTTTCCAACTCCTGATACCGGTAGTCTATAAGCCCTTTAGTAAAACGATTCATTTTCTAATAGAGAATTTGTCATCAATAGGAGGAGGTAGCCATACTCACGCGTGCTTTGGCCGGTGCCGGACAATCAACAGTACAATTAGATAAGTTACTTAATTTGTGCATCTCAAACGCATTGTCACGAGTTATGTTAGGAAAGAGAGTATTTGGGGATGGAAGCGGGGGCGAAGATCCAAAGGCAGACGAATTTAAGGATATGGCGGCTGAAGTGCAGGTGTTAGCTGGTGAATTCAACATTGGGGACTTCATCCCGGCACTTGACTGGCTAGACCTGCAAGGCGTGACAAAAAAAATGAAGAACCTCCACACTCGACTCGATTCATTCCTTAACACTATCCTTGAAGAACATAAAACTGGTAGCAATAACAGTCGCGCGTCGGGTCACAACCACTTTTTGAGCATGTTGATTTCGCTCAAGGATGATGCCGATGGAAATGAACCGAAGCTTTCAGACATTGAAATCAAAGCTTTGCTTCTGGTATGTTTCTATCATCATTTGTTGATCTTGTGTTTCTAGCAATATAAATGTAAAAATAGAAAGATAATTGATATATGAATTTTCAAAACAACTAATATATTATAATAATGATGTAATAACTTAGATTTTTATTTAATAAAAATGGCATTGTATATTGCATGAGGTTAAAAAAAATATATTGCGACGGATTTTAAACCATTCGACATATTTAATTTTAACTAAGTTAAATTTAGTGACTACTAATCCTAAATATGCTATTTCACTCCTTCAATATCGACTAAGCAATCAAAGCAGTTTAATGTTTGATTATTCGTCATTTGTTTTTCAGAACTTGTTTGTCGCTGGAACAGACACGTCATTTAACACTGTGGAATGGGCAATAGCTGAACTCATCCGCCATCCCAAAATATTAAAACAAGCCCAACAAGAAATAGACATTGTAGTAGGTCAAGACCGACTTGTAACAGAGTTAGACATAAGTCAACTAACATTTCTTCAAGCTATTGTGAAGGAAACATTTAGGCTGCATCCAGCGACCCCACTCTCCTTGCCAAGGATTGCGTCCGAAAATTGTGAGATCAATGGGTACAACATTCCAAAGGGATCCACCCTCCTTACTCACGTGTGGGCCATTGCTCGAGACCCGAAAATATGGACTGACCCACTTAAATTTCAGCCTACCCGGTTTTTGCCCGGGGGCGAGAAGCCCAATGCTGATGTCAAGGGAAATGATTTTGACCTCATACCCTTTGGAGCAGGACGAAGGATTTGTGCAGGTATGAGCCTAGGGGTGAGAATGGTCCAATTGCTTATCGCAACACTTGTCCAGGCCTTTGACTGGGAATTGGCTAATGGTTTAGAACCAGAGAACCTTAATATGGAAGAAGCCTATGGGTTGGCCCTTCGAAGGGCTGAACCCTTAATGGTGCACCCAAGGCCAAGATTATCCCCTCATGTGTACACTAGTGGTTAAGACCCAAATCCTCTTTTATTTTTGTGATTTCTAAATTAATTCAACTTTATGTTTCAAATGGTTACGTAGACAACTTTGTTTAATGTAAGTCTGAATCGTTACTGTTGTTGTCATATTCTAATGATAATAAGAGATTGTGAACTTGATAATTATTATAGAATATATGGATCGGTAACACCAAAATCAAGTGGTTAGGTATTAGTTAAATTGATTTTTTAGTCTGGCAACCAACTCAAATCATCTTCATTTCGAATTAAGTTATAGACATTTTCCAACCATGAACCGAGGAAAATAGTGGCATCATCATATTGGAGGTTGGTGAGTTTCAGGCCTTGTGATGGAAGTTTTATTCCTCAAAGATATTCTTTTCTTTTGCTTCTAATAAAGCAATGTTCAATCCTTTTGTTGCTATTAGGGCTGGCAAATATGTACCACGGAGAACCAACCAACATGTTACCAACTGTACCAACAAAATTGGTAGCCAACATGTTTGGTAGCCAATACGTTTGGTTGGTAATACCATACCAATTAAGCAGTCTTGGTACGGTAACGGTATAAAATTTTGAATACCACGGTTCTACTGTACCAACCAATTCACACACACATACACACACAGATATATATATATATATATATATATATATATATATATATATATATATATATATATATATATATATATATATATATATATATATATATATATATATATATCAATTTCATCTCTTATATTTTTATGTTTTAATTGGGAGTAATAACTAACAAGTCACACTTAGAAATGAATTACTAAAACAACTGTTAATACTAATTCTTTTTTCAAACAACACTAGATATTAATATCAAACTAATAACACAAGCGACTAAGCGACAACCAGTTTATCTTAGGGCAAACAATATTAAAAGAGACTACTCACGTTCATATTTATCTTAGGACAAACATAAAAATATAAATTAAATAAATTTTCTTGGTATATACCAATACCAACATGTATCAACCAAACTTGTTGGTAGCCAAAGAAATTGGTACCAAGTATAGTTGGTACGGTACTGGTAATTAAATTCCTCTACCAATTATAGTTGGTACGGTACACGGTATAGAGGAAAAAGAGTCGGTACCGTACCAATTCCACCCCTAGTTGCTATTATAAATATGAAAGGTATCGTTGTCTGACCTTAGTCTCTATTGCGAATTCTCGCACGAGGATCCGTTAATGATGACGGACAGACGAGCCAAAGAGAGATAACCTCCAAACCAAGCTCAGACTTTAGGTTAAATATTATTTGGTCAATAGTGGAGTCGAGAAATTCTAGTTAAGGCAATCAAAAGGTTTTTCGATTTTGATCTTGAACACGAACGACTCGAGTTGGCATTTATTAAGCCAAGCAATAATTTCATTGAGAACTAATGTTTGTGGTCATTAATCAAAATTTTTCTTCTACTAGATTTTATATCTTTATCAATTTATTTCTTCTTTAAACACAATTGTGATTTCCAACATTTATCATGGTTAGTTTAGGTCTTATCATAATTTCACCATCCCTATCATGAAGGTTGAATGGTTGATCTATAGGATGAATGTGTCTTTTTATCTATTTCAGCATGTGTATTTTGACAACATAACTACAACTTTGCAAATAATTATAATAGTTGTCCCTTTATTTATTGTCAACATATTCATTTAGTCACTTATATATATATATATATATATATATATATATATATATATATATATATATATATATATATATATATATATATATATATATATATATATATATGTGTGTGTGTGTGTGTGTGTGTGTGTGTGGCGTAAGCCTGCATGTCGTGTAAGAAAGAATTATGTGTCTAAAATAAAGATTAGCAAAATTTTCAAATTTTTTGGAGTCAATGTTCTCACAGATTAGAAAAACCTATAAACAATTATTCACGACATTCCAACCAACGGTTATTTGTAAACATTTTTTTTTCAAAACCCTAAGCATATCTTTATACGTATTTAGGTTGACTTGATCTTTTTCTTGTTACCCGAGAAGCTGCAATGTGTAATTGACCGTGTGTGAAAACTGTTTTAGACAGATTTATATCAATTGTATGCACAACCACCTTATGAATGTGTTGCTCTCTCTCTCTCTCTCTCTCTCTCTCACACACACTCTCTCTCTCTCTCTCTCTCTCTCTCTCTCTCTCTCTCTCTCTCTCTCTCTCTCTCTCTCTCTCTCTCTCTCTCTCTCTCTCTCTCTCTCTTACACACAGTGAGGGAAAGATACATCTTAGCTTGTAGAAAGGTCCCAACACTTTTAGAAAATGCCTTTGTGAATTTGGTAGTCACACCCGAAGATGTCATATGTTTAGTGTCGTTATCATGGCATGTATGATATAACTTTTATAATGTTCTTATGTTAATATAGGAGTATATCATCTTATATAAATGATATCTATAGATATCATATAGTACAAATCATTTTAAGATTAAATGAACCCTTAAAATAACAAACGGTGATGTTTAATAAAATTATGAGTAAATAACAATTTTGGTCTCTGTGGTTGACCCAAAATTACACTTATAGTCATCCTTTTCATTTTCCACTCTGGTGGTCCCTGTAGTGAGCATTTGGTTACAGATTTGGTCCCTGTGGTAGCTAAAAGATAACATGGTCTATTTGAAAAGACCAAAATGCCCTTTTCAATTTCTTTTTCGATTTTTTTTAATTTATCCTAATTTTAAACAATTAAAATTAAAAGTAAAATATACCCCAACCCCCCTCCTACCCATCTCACTCCATCCCTTACCTTGACTTCTTCGGCGACACATACAAATCGGGACTGGTTTCCGGCATAAAGGTCTAAAAGAGGACCTTACCCGCTTCTCAATATCCGCAGCCGTTGTATGAGTTTTTTTGGCATGTTCACTTGCATCCTCGGGAAATACTGGGCTCAAGTAGGTGTAAAAGCACCGGTTCTTCCTTGACCCATGGCTAAAAGATGAATCTAACTGTAATCCACACACATCCGCAGAGCAGACCTCTAGGGTTCCGATTCAAAAATATTGAATAACAGCGTTCCGGTTATTGCTTGACGGAGCTACAACTGCTTGAAAAACAGGACTTGCACCACCGCTCGAAGTGGAAGATGTTCGTTTCCGACGAGCATAGGATTATCGTTTCCGACACGCTACCACCTCTGTCTCTCACCTGCAACTCAAAGACACACATTAATGGTGGTTGGAGATAACCAGAAGATGATGGTGGCGTGGAGCTTTAACAGAGGGAGATAAGAAGGTGAGGAGGAGACGCCACGATCCCTACCAACTCAAATGCTTAAAGCAAAACCTTCTTTATCTCCACCGGAATTCATAATCGAAGCCAATTAACAAATCGAAGCCAACAACTCAAATGCTTAAAGCAAAACCTGATTCCGACCTATCCAACAATTGTTTCCTGCCCAGAAACAATTAACAAATCGAAGCCAACAACTGCTAATTCGATTATTGCATTAAACCAATTAACAAGACATCAGAAACAACTAACCATAATCGAAACCAATTAATCAAAATCGGGTCAACAATCTCACCAAAATCAAAAATAATTAACCAAAATCGAAATCAATTAACCAAAATCGGGTAACAATCTCACCATAACACGATTAACCTAATCTCACCCTGGATGCAAATATCATCGATTGATGTACATACAAGCATCGGGGATTTCACCCTTCATCCTCGTCATCAGATGATCACCGCACACGACTCACACCCTCAACCCGCCTCTGAAAAAAAGTCGAACCACCACCGCTCGATCACGCTGTAACCAACCAGACGCCTTCGTCAAACAACTCATCCACGCCTTCGTCGATTTGGATTTGGCTGGTATCAAAGAAGTCGACTGAAGCGGAACTGCAAAGTCAATGAGAGAGAGAGAGAGAGAGAAAACCGGGGGGGTTGTATTATCCTTTTTTTTAATAAGTAAAACATTAAAAAAATAAAAAAGAAAATAAAAATGATAGTTTTGTCTTTTTACATCGACATGGACCAAATCTGTAACCAAATGCTCACTATAGGGACCACCAGAGTGGAAAATGAAAACGATGACTATAAGTGTGATTTTGGGTCAACCACAGGGACCAAAATTGTAATTTACTCTAAAATTATATATTGTTTTTCCCCAATTTGTTTTTCCCCAATTTGATGAGACAGTTAAAAGAGGTATACACGTTACAGTTAAAATCCAGGAAGGAGCGTCCTAGTTGGTTATCGATTCCGGGGGAACAGGATGCGGTCGAATCTGTGTCAGCTGTCAATCGTGTCTCGTTAGCTCCTCCGTTCCCAAAATCACAACTCCCTCGTCTCTCTCTCTCTCTTCAAAATTTAGGGTTTCTCACATCTTCGATTCTCCGATCAATCAACACAAGCACACGTAGTATTAGGTTTTCATTTTGATCTATGTATTGGATAACCGAATTCCCATTCTTCTGACAAGAAAATGGGGAACGATCAAAACCAGACCACCCCCCCCCCCCCCGATTCCAAGCGTTCCTGGCATAACCGACCTACACTACCATCAGGAATTATCATCACCACCGTCAAATTCGTATTATGATCAAAGCAATTGTCATGGAGTATTATACACAGCCGCTCTATCGATCCCGGCTGCATTATTTGTGCTGTACTTACGATTTTATCTCAAAAAGAACATCAAGAAGCTCAGTCATCATCGCTCACATGTTATGATTGCTTATTATCTTCTTCTTTGGTTCTCTGCTATACTCAATCTCACTTGGTGCTCTCTTCAGGTAACTTTTGGTTATGGGTTTTGACTACGGTATATTGTGATCGATAATATAGAAGTTCCTTTTCTCTTTCTGAAAGTTACTTGGTTGAGCTAGGTCTTAAATGATTATAGGTTGCCTTTTGCAATTTGCCAGTTAGGATACTCTTCCTGTTTATATGTGCACCATCAGTTTGAAAATGTCGACTCACTGCTCCTTTTGCATTACATATGTACTATGTGATTCTGCCTTTTTCACACTGCATTTGTGTAACGCCCGGTTTCTCATACAAAGTACACCCAAAATTTTAAAACAATAACACATTAAAAAGGGTATACTTGTACTCAAACCACGAAAACAAGATGTTATCAACATAAATAATTACACAAAAGGTCCTTACAAATTTGACCAGGCATTAAAATAAATCTATTATAACTAAAGGACGGGCTCTAAACTTGTCCATCTCTCTTTATCACATGCCTTCCCCTATCACAGCTACAGATACCTGCAAAACAACAAAACACTCAAGTGTAAGCTTATAAAGCTTAGTGAGTAATCTCCAATATAATCCACATATGTTTCTCCATGAACATTCTATTCTCCTCTCTTGCTATTCTCATTAGCAAGTAAGCACCTCCTTCTTTTAGCTGAAACCTGCAATTCACCTTTGCTTACAATGCCAGCTAATTATTAGTATACATCAACTCATCAATAAGTACCGTAACTGGTACTGCTTGTAAACTCAATCACATTCTCAACAGTACTTATTTTCACAATTAGCAATACATAATATGCAATTCTCATAACTATAACAATTTGACTCAAAGGCTCTTTAACTCAACCTCTACATCATATACTCTACTCTTATACTCAATTAGAACAACCATCATGATTGTAGTAATCAAATTCAAAGACTCTTTAACTCACTCATTCTAACATGTAGTTTACTTTTATACTCAATATAGATTATAACTCGTCTCTTGTTATCCATAGATAACAGAACCTCTCTAACTCTAGCTACCGCAATATCAAAATAAAACACATATATGTACAACATACATATTACATACTACAAGATATAACTCTTATTTCTCAGTTTGTAAATTTGGTTATCTCAACCAATTAAAAATCAATAGCAACCTGTTAATTCACAATTCAATCATAAGAATGAATTATAGTTACTCACCTTATATTGGCTCAGTATGTGGAAACCCCAAATTTCGCGTACCGGGCTCCTGTTCGCTAGACTTGGTTATAACACCATAGTCTAAATCAATTCTCCAACATACACAATCATCTCAATAACATCTATCTCAAAGATGTATAAATCAAAAGAGGAAAAAGGAGTATAAACGGTAAATATCAACTCAATATTTACCGAAAACCCCCAAATCCGCAGTTTTACTCAATCAACATTAGAAACTCGACAATAATCACACCAATTACTCTAAAGGCATCTACTAACAATATACTAGCAATATATATCACAATATATAGCAAAATCACAAGATATAAAGTTAGGGTTTCAAAACCCCAAAATCAAGAAATTACTCACCTTGATGATTTAGGAATCGTGAACGTGTTTACGGGGTTAGATTGAAGTCTCCATACGTTTCCCCACGCATCCCCTGGCTCAATTTGGTGGAAAATCGCCTTAGGAAGCTCTGGAATGAAGTTTGGGTCTTTTTTCCCGAAATGAGCATTTTCTGCACTTTAAAGGCTCTGCACGCGTAACACGGCCGTGTAAAATTTAATACGCCCATGTTATGCTACAGTGTCCGTGTAAAATTTAACACGCCCGTGTTTTGCTACAATAACCAGCAAACACAAAATTACTGAAGGTTACACGACCCGTGTAACATTTACACGACCCGTGTAAGCTATTTTTGGCATTTTTAAGGCTCAAACTTCTTCCAAATGGGTTTCTAATCACCCAAACTCATACATCAACTTAACTAATCTTAATCACACCAAGATTAGTACATAAGAAAGGTTTTAACCTCTTCTCTCAAATCAAACAACTCATCACTCAAAGGTAATCATAAAAGATTGCCACACAACTCTTAATAACTCAAAGCTAGAACCATACTAATTATAAGGTAATAACTCTACTTACCTTAGTAAGCACCTCAAAATGAAAATGGGTCTTACAATTTGAAACAAATATGAGTTTATGTAGATACTTTGATAGTTGTAAACTTTTAGTGCATGACCAATCACAGCCTGATGTATACCTAATGAGTAGAAATTAGTGTTTACCATGTTTTCTCCCACATATATCGACCCCCAAATTCGTGTTTGCACAGGCATGGCAATGCACTTCAAGGAAGAAGGTTTCTTGGAATTTATTATCATTGCTAACCGAATCTGGAACACTATGTCTAGAGATCAGCTTGGTTGCCTTCTTACTTCAAGAAAACTATGCAATTGGGTTGGAAACATTAGCTCATACGTTTGTCATTTCAGGGCTGATTGTTGGAGCAGATATACTCCTTAAGGTAATAATACCTTGCCTATGTTACCTGTTTTAGTCATTATAAATACATTCCAGTTCCTTTGATACTCCAGTTTATCTATCTTTATAATTGAATTCCATTCCATTTACAGGCAATATTTGTGTTTGGATTTCATGTGCCTCTTTTCATGGATGGTGAAACTAGTCATGGTGGGAAATGGGGCATGTGGACATTCGATGCACTATTACTAACGTGCACCTATGGATATATTTTATTTGTACATTACTCAAAGTGGAGAGACAAGTTACCTCGTGAGTCAACTCATTCAAATATTATATTTTAATCCACATCTTTTTATATCCTTTTTTCAACTAACCACTTTCTTTTGCTTATGCAGCCAGACCAGCATTTTATAATTACGTTGTAATCATGTTCATTGTTAATGGAGTGACATTGTTCGCGTGTGCACTGGCTGCCAGTGGTGTCGGATTTGGATTTTGGTACCATAAAATAATTCTTGTTTTTATTTTTTAAATAAGAAACATAAAGGACCAATATTCTTTACATTATAATTTCTGTTAAACAATTGTTTCTATTTTATATATTTACAGGTTTTATAGTTTCATAGGCTTCTGCTACCACACTCTTTACCTGCCCTTTCTGTACATCACTTTCCTAGGAGACTTTTTCCAGGTAATCATCCTTGAATTTATTCATACGGTTAAATGTGCAGTTATGCAACAAACTGGTTTCTATTAAAAAATATGCAAGACGCTTTTTTTCATGACCAAAAAATGCAAGATTTTACCGGTAGTCTATTTAACTGGTTGTATAATTCGTGTTAGTTGCATAATTTGGTAAAAAGGTGAAACCTTGTTGTATAAATTGGTCCAAGATGAAATATCTATCTCCTATAATAAAGCAATCATATACATGCCACATGGCATTTTTATATGGCCTTCTATTGCCACATGTCATGTTCTAAGAACCACTTAGTTCACTTTCCCGCCTAAACTATTCTGAATCGGTTACATTCGCTGTTATAAATTAAATCATTAATTCCTTCAATTACGCCATGATTACTATCAGTTAGTTTCTTTCCTACTTATTCGCAATTCAAATGATGAAAACCATCTTCTTCCTCATCTAATAGGCCTTTGGATACCGCATATATCGATGCTATGTTATATGTTTATCTTCCCCATTCTCAACTTCCCCATATATCGAAAGCTTCCTCATATTAGTTAATAAATATTGATTGAATCGATCAACCCATTCCATCAATAATTTGAAATTCAAAAGTAACTTCAACCTATATTCTGTCTCTATAAACTTAAAGCTCCAATGGCGAGGATTGCCTAATTACTACTTTTTCTCCTCAAGCACATCTTCAGTTTGCAGGTAAGTAATTATTGTCATATATGAAGTAATCAAAAATTATACTCCAACTTATAACTTTGCTAACATGATTTGCCATTTAATTAGAGAAAACTCGCTACATGTGTTGAAATTTCATAAGATGAGGTTAAAAGTTGTTGATTGCAGTCCTTTAAAGATAAGAAATATTGGTTTTCCTGATCAAGTTTTCGTCAATCGCATTCCAAATTTAGTGATATGAACTTTCCAACTATCAAGGCTGTAAATCAGGAACTATACGAGGAAAGTAATCAAGAAATATGTCATTCAAATCGATTAATATATCACCGAGATTTAATTTCAATATCATCCAACCCTACTTCGATCTCAGTGTTCGTCTTTAAATAGGTTTTAAGGAGGTAATTGCGATGGAAGGGAACGCAATCGATGGCTTTAGTATAATCAACAAGTCATCGGCTCTTCCATTCAGAAAAAGCATGTCATATCAAACGATTTGGATCGAATTGGGTTCTTAATTTTAGTTGTTTTGCTTTTTCTTTTTTGGGTTCTTAATTTGAGATGTCTCTTTGACCACGTCTCTATCTCTTCCTCTCAGTATTTTTTCTCCTGTACAACTATCAATTATTTGTTTCCCAATATGGTACTACAATTAAGCTCTGAGACTCATGCTACTTCTAATAAGAAATCGAGAAAGCTAAACAGAGAATATTTCTTTGTTAGAGACCCAGCCCCTGAAGATGAAGCTCAAGAAAAATGGGTTTGGCACACAAAACTTTAATATTGACTTTGTTTCTAAGTTTTAATCGTGTTTTTCTCCTACACCGAATTTTTTTCTTTTAAAGTCTAAAGGCAAATAGATCTACCACTTTGGTAATTTTACTAACTAATAACCATGTGTTCTTACTGAAGGTACGTTTCCGGTTTGTTCTTATTTTTTCCTTTATCTTCTTAAATGTTTTTTGAATTCAATATATTCAGGTCGTGGTCAATTATTATTTGTCAAACTATAGTTCTTCATCATTCAATGTTATTAGCCTAACTTGAGAGCTGGTCAATAGGTTTTTATTCATTTAACATTTAACACATATTTTTGGTTTGTATAGTCCAACAAATATTTTCGTTGATGATTGCTGCAGGGGAGATGGGAAACTAGCAGAAGTTTCAGTAAGGGATTAACTAGAGGAGTTTCGTGTTGCAAAAGAGGTAAAAATTTCAATTTCTCAGTAAACTCTAATATTTATGATATTTACTTTATTAAACAAGTAGATTTTATTTATTTGTTTTTGTAGCACTTCAGAGGGTTGAGCTTTTCCACTATCTCATCAGTTGGTTCAAATGGTTTAATAATTCACTATGGACTGGAACCTAAAACTTGCATTTTACTCTTTTTATTTTCAAATTTGAAGTGTTTTATCAGTGTTCTAATCAACATCTCTATTTGTTCTTGATGCAGGTAAGTGCTCTCTGCAAGCATTTGAAGGTGTGTAAAAAGCTTACTGTGAGTGTACATCCTTCTCTATCTCATGGTTAAACTACATAGTTTGTATGAAATATGAAGTTATAATAAAAATAACAATTTTCATCAATTTTTTCAATTTTAACATTTATCGTCCTTGATGCAGGTAAGTGCTCTCTTCAAGCATTTGAAGGTGTGTAAAAAGCTTACTATAAGTGCTCTCTGCAAGCATTTGAAGGTGTGTAAAAAGCTTACTATGAGTGTACATCCTTCAATAAAATTGCATTGTACTTTCAATTTTTTGTTTATTAGAGCATTGTAATTTCAAATTATAATAGGTGCTTTGAACTGTTTTATGTGTTGGATAGGGTTTAGAGGTCATTGATTCTGGTTCAGGACACTACATACCACCCACGGGTGAACATGTTTGATTCCTGTTAGCATGGATCTTGAACCAACAGAGTTGGACCAAAATGCCCCTCTAGAAGATGATGGAAATTGGTATATGGTTAATGTATTTATCGACAGGAACTGTTGGACCTATTAAGTTGAGTGAGGAAACAAAGGCAGCTAACGTCGGGGAAGAGGAGGGTATTTTCTATGTTTTGGTTAATAATATTGAAAGTAACACTGATGATGACTTTTGAACAGTCCCGATAAATGGATCACCTTTTCTATCTATTTGGGAAATTATATTCAGGAACAAAGAAGTCCTCACGATTTAGAGGTAAATATTGTTATAGAATCAGGAACAAAACATTCGCCATCACATTCTAAACCCTTGAGTTTCATTTCTTTTACATTAAATCTCATTTATAGGATATTTTTCTGTAAAAAACTGTTGATCTTAGCATTGAAATTTGAAAAAAAAAATTCATTAATAGTATCATACTTTGACAAATATTTTTTTCGAAATCTCTTTAGATGATTTGGAAAAAATTCATTTCTTTTTACATTGAAGCTTTATAGGACATTTTTCTGATAACAATATTGGTTTTAACATTGAACTATGAAAAAAAAATCGTTAATAGCATCATACTTTTAAAATAAATTTTATTTCTTAGTATAAAAGTTTTTTATTAGTCAACCGTGTAACACACGGGTTCTAACCTAGTAGTTGTATATTTCTTCTTAAAACGACTTTGTTGCATAAATATGCAGTTAACCCTTTATTCATATTTGAAAGTCTCGGTTTTTTAAGCCTGAATATGGACGTTTGTTGGTTTTTTTTTTCTTCAGGAGGAAGACTTGATTTTAGATAATGCTTACTATTCTGAGATGCGTGATGCTGGTTTTTTTGATTCAGACTGGGAATAAAATATGATGGAAGAAATTCTGTAAATAAGATTAGGTATGTAACATGCTCAATAGATCTAGTAAGACTCACAAACTGATTACGGTTATGTATGGCTGGTTGTTTTTCTTTCTGTTCTATGAAAATGTAGATAGTCTGTAGCACTTATAAACTTGACTTGGGTAAATATCTGGTTATTGTACTTTCTCATCATTATTTGGACATTAATGTTAGGCTATTTGACTCTTATGTGTAGTATAATGAATGTGTTTGTAATGGTTGAATTGTTTAAAAATGGTCTTCAGAATAATATCTTTACAAGTTTGTTATGATGGCTGTAGAGAAATGCTTCATAAGACTGAATGAATGGCGATTGGTTTAGAATTCAAGTTATTATCTACAATGACCAAAGAAGGTAGGCATCTGTTTCAAGAAAACCACAATTATCTGAAATTTGAGAAAATGATCGCCATATACGTGAATAGTAGGCTATGCATTTGCGATTTTACCTTTTTTCTGACATAAAACAACCATTAAATGCTTGCGATAATTTCTTGTATTCACAAAAAGCATTAATGACCCATTTTACCGTTAGATCCTAAATATGAAATGGTTGGGAAGATGGCCGGTGGTTTGAATTAACGCCAAACACTTGCGATGGTTTCTCACAGTCGTAGGTGGTTGTGGAGTTCATCGTAGGGGGGATAGAATTTTTTTCCTTGATAGAGTATCGTTTTCTTAACATGAACATATTATACTTTTCGATTATAAACGGATCATGCTAAATCGTAAATCGTAGAATTTGGATGGCCTATGTTAAACCTGTCCCATGGCCTATCACGTGGGTATAAATCGTTGAGCATTAACAATTTATTGGGAGGCCAGGTTTTGAGCTGTAGTCAAACCCACACTACTGACTATCACCTAAAGTTAATCACGAAACACTAACAATATTTTGGACGGTCGGGTTATTAACTCTGGACTTATTTTATGGAATTTCACACCTCAACCGATAGGCTCCAATCTAACCTGCATTTACCATTTTTACCTCAATTGCTAGGATAGGCTCCAATCCCACCTGCGTTTACCGTTTTCACCCCCAACAACTAGGCTCCCATCTCTACCTGCATTTTACCGTTTGAACATAAAAACGCTATTAGGCTGATGGGTGTGGGTGGCACGCCGGCAACGTGGCTGGGTGGCCATGCCGTGAACACTACCCCTAGGGTGCGTGAGGGGCTCCATGTGCTAAGAGGTGAAGCTGCTCACGCATGGTCACGACTCTCTCTCTCTCTATATATATATATATATATCTCTCCTTCTTTTCTTTTTTTTCTTTCCTGGTTTAACATAAAAAGTGAAGACCACACCCTCAAGGGAATGGTGAGGGCATTATGCTTATCTAGCAAGAGACCCATGCCCTTAGCGTAGGTTGCATACCCAACAGCCTTACATGTACTTTATCAAAACAAAACAAATATTACAATGCATACTGTGAAAACAGAATTTCCATGACTAAAACAACCTTAAATAAGATAAGACTTTAAAACTTTTGCATTTTCCAACTTCAAACTGCCTTTTTGTGTTTTTCTCCACCAACTCCGACTACATTTCCTTCATCTCTGAGTGCATTTGAAGAAGCACATCTTTGTAGCTTTGTATTATTAGTTCTTCTTTTATCCATCTGGCCTTTCCTATGGTCATGTCATACATAACTGAAATTGAAAAAGATCACTCCATTCCCCTACCTATACATATTAGACAGAAACCTTGAAATTTGGGCATCTAAAAACCTTCTATCAGGGTTCTTAGGAGTCCAAAACCTAAATAATGGAGCTTCCACATCATAGTGACACCTTTGAATTTCATCATTTCGTGTCATCTTCTTCATTGTATAGCTTGATACAGATGATTATGATAATGATGATGATGAGACCATTAAGAAGAAAAAAAAAAATTTAAGAAGTTAAGGAAAGACCGATTAGGTTAAGTTCATATATTCTCCATTGTATATTATATTCTGGATGTCTCATTAGCAGTTCAAGGCCTCCACCTCTTCAAAATGCCTAACGGTAATAACCATTCACGAGTAATATAAAGACGTTTTTTTTTTAATTCAACTGTGAACATTTCATGCTATTCGGTAGGTATATTTATTAGAACGGATATTATTTCCCATGCAAAGGTTCACATCCCTATCTTAATGAAAAACGCAACATGAACAATTCGTAGTATGTCATTTTTGTGTATATAATACGCCATAAGATCTATTTTGGATTAACCACATATACATGTGAATCATTGATTGATCAAGATGAGAGTACAATTAAGAGGACTAGAATAACTACTAATGGAGGTATAGGTCAACAATCTACCTTCTCTCCACCTTTTTCTACTTCTAGTAGTCTAACTTCTTCTCTCGCATCTCCTCCTTCAGCTAAACTTCTCCTTCCCGTGAATATTCATAAAATTTTTATTATGCCTATTTGTATCATGATCTTGAGAGATCCAAGAAAGCATATTAGATAAACTTTGGATGTTGTAAAGTTATAGTTATACGGAGCAGACTTGCCAACATTGCTCTCAAAATGCACAATATATGTGATTCACCATCAAGTGTCAAAGCAATCAACTCTGAAGCCAATGTCGGACCTGCCGCAGTCAAAGTCTCTCAAGACCCCACTAGTGGCTCTCTTAGACGACAAAAGAATCTCTAACAAATGAATTGGATAACGTCAATCTAGTTACCATAAATGTGGTTTTTAAAACTGATAGCTTTTATTTATTCTAACGGTTGTTTCTAATTAGTATATGTCAAATTGTTTTTAATAAAATCTTATATATTAAATATTACCGATTCTTGATAAAATGTTACATCATATGATTCTATCAACAAATTCTATGGAATGAATTGTTACATCATATGATTCATCAACAATTTGTAAAGAACAAACATCATGTAATTCTATCCAACTGGCCAGACAAATAGGTTATCAAAAACGCATCCCATCAAGCAATTATGCCACTTCCGTTTTGGAAGGCCTGTTTGTTGATGTGTCAGAAGAATACGGATGTCTCCTTGAATCTGTTCATGGGAATCCCATTTTTGATCTACAAAAATGGGAATCAATACTTATAAGTGGCATTGGTTCTTGAAAGGTTAGGAATTGTGGGGCTTTCTTTTTAGAAAACACATATATGTCCACCATCTCCTTGAGAATGATTTGTTAAATAAATATCCTCTATAGTCATCATTACGTGCCTCTTGTGGTTCATAGACGCTAATTTGTAATTCGACTACAGAGACATTGATCATTATAAGGAACAATTTCACCCTCTTTTGCAGCATTAAAGATTAATGAAGAGTTATTCATTATAATGACCACAAACTACCCAACTTTGGCTATCTTTTTAAGTTGTTTGTTTATCTTCTTAGCAATTATAATAAAAGCATAAGAAAACAAACAAGGTTAGAACCAAATCACATCTAGAAATGTAAAACAAAAAATCTTTTAACATGTTTCTTAGATATAGTCCACAATATATTATGTCGCATCATCGTCTCTATCTTCATTATTGTTTTTTCCCGAAGACATTGTTTGTCTTGCTTTAGTTGGTGAGACTTTTTCGAGCAGTAATACCATGGTGTAAGCTGTTTCGCCTTCTTCCATTGGGTTGGCTATAAATACAAGATTAAATGTAGCGAGCTCACTTCTGATGGGGATTGGACGTAAAACAAGATTGTATGAGATACATAGCTTCTCACAAAACCTTAGCGAGATAACTTGTTGGGAGACATATCATTGTGACTTCATAGCCTTTGACTTGCATTGTGGCAGTTGATTTGTAATAAATATTGAAGATATGGTTTTCTATGTACAATGGGCCTCTCAATATGGTTATTTAAGTGAATAACTCTAAAAATTTATGCGACGTCTGCTTCTGTTTTAGGAGAATTTCCTAATTTGGATGTGAAAAAACATGTTTGTGGTCAAATTTTATTGATATACTCTTATAAGCCAACATTTTAAGACTTACCGAATAATGTAATAACTAAATAAGAGAGATTGTTATCAAATAATGGGAAAACTGGTTCTTGATTGAAAGAAAAGAGTTTTAAATAGATTGCAAACTTGTTGTTTACCAAGTCTTGACGGTTTGACAAAAGCAACTAACATTTTGTGTTTGCGAGCTAGCAATTAAATACATAAATATCAATATAGTAACAGTCTGATTATTGATTTTTGTATCAAAAGTAATTTTGTTACAAATAATGAAACATTGTCATATAATTGAAGCATTTGGCATGTGGTAGTTGCGTAAATCAATATAAAAGCCGAAGATTAGCATAGATAAGCAGTGTTTGTTGAGTAATATAAAAATGAAACAAAATTTACTGTCATTACATAAACAGTATCAAACACTCTTTCTCTCTCTAATGGTGGCACTAATGTGCAATCAGAGATAAAAGAGAAGAAGCCCATAGAAAAAAAAAACATATATATCGACCGAATTCATTTTATTCAACATATGTCGCTTATGTATACCAGAACGAAAATGTTTGGCTGAATAAGCAAAATTTGAGGCTGTGAAAAGTCTATATAGTGTATTCTGCTGTGGGTTGATATGATTAATTAATTGGTAAAGCTATCATACATGTATTTACCCTAGTAGTTTCCAGTTCCTAGGAGTCCCTAACTTCTTCAATGGAGTATTGTTGGTCAAATCCAAGGTAACAATCTGAAATCAGAAACAGCTTCATCCCCTACCAAAAATAACAAACCCACACTCAATCGACTACATAATAAGCAATAAGCAAGAACAAGAACAAAAAAGTGTAGGATAAAACTAATTAATTACCTGGAAATTAGTTGTGGTTGGTGGTAACTTCATGCGGGTAACCACATTGTTTGTGAAGGAAACCCTTTTTAGAGCATGTAATTCAGAGGTGGAAGGGCTCCCAAGAACCAACCACCACGCTTCATCTTTTAACTGCAAAAAAAAAAAAACAGAAACTGTTAAACAGCACAAGCTTCTAAGGACATTCACGTCTTTTGCCGACAAGATATTGAATCCCACATTTGTGGGTGGGACAAAACACTAAAAAAGTGCGTGTCTGTCTCAAACACAGTAAAACCTGAACAAAAAAAATTACCTTTGGGAAACGAGGGGTAAAAGCTCGTGGAGATTTTCTACGGCTGGATCTCTCCAACCGAATGTTGAGGCTATCCATTCCTTGAATTTTGAGTTTCACTTGAATTCGTGGGAAATGTTGTAGATCCTGAAGAATGAAAAACCATAAATATAACAGATTCATGCACATAAATATACGGAATTCATATCATTAAGAGCAATTTATAACTTTAGTCCCTGTGATATGTTAAAAGTTACAATTTTCTCCCAAATGTTTTATTCAGGTGGTCTCTAAAGATTACTTTTGTTGCAAGGTTTGTCCTTGTCACTAACTAACTATATTGCCCTCATTTTCATCCTCTTCATTGTCTTTGATTAAAACCCTAAAAAACAATCCTCAATCTCCTTCATAGTGTATTTTTGGGTTTGGATTTGTTTTTAGAGTTTAAGATGAAGATTGGCGATTTTGTTAAGGGTTTACTGGAAGAAAATGAAGACGGGGGCAAAATAGTCATTTTGTTGATATACCACACTCTAAAATTAATTTTTTTTGGTATATTCAATACCTGCTGTAGTCTTGGAGCGATATTTCCAAATCTAGACTGCATGCTCATCTTTGGAAGATCCAATAATTGTTGTATATTAGAAATTCCTCCTTTTTGCAATAAACTGAAAAGGTCTTCAGTCATGCATGGCAGCATCCATAGGGGAGAATCCCTCTCAAACCACATACCCTTATAACAATCACGCGATATAAAAAAGTCAAAATCATAAAACAAATAAATGGTTGGGTGGACATAAATAATATAATACCTGCATGACCATCTGGAGAAGATGCATACAAGTAATGGAACTTTCTAGCCATCCACTATTTGCACATATGTCTATCATGGCTTGAATGATACGTATACTTTGATCCAACACTGACTTTAAGTCTGTGTAATAGTCGCTGATTGGCAGTTCCACTTGAGAGAAATGTGCCTTTGGATTAAAAAAAAAAAAAGAGATTTATCGTAAAAAAGAAGTAAAATTTTCCACTTCTTGACAAAGTGTACGAGATCATGCTGACCTGGAAAAGCAAATTTGCTTTAACATGTGGATCATCGAGGCGATTCTTGTCGACTGCATATGGGACTTTTGCAGATAATGCTTCGTTATAGTTTTCCTACAACAGAAACAAGCAGGTAAGAACCTAGAACTTGCCACATCATATCTCCACTTCAGCAATAAGTTGAGCCATGTCAACAAAAAACACAAAACTTTACAACAACAAACAAAATGGAAAGTTGAAGGACTAAACTTCAAGTGTGAAACTTGGTTGCTATTTAGCGATATTGTCCCGTTTAAATTTAAAATTACCTCATTATGACGGACAGGAAGTTCATCGTATTCAGAAGCGGCCGAAAGTACATTAAGGAAAACCTGAAAGAACGATGATATACTATAGGAATGAACATCAAAATGATCATCAAACTTTGGTATAACTTTTACTTACTTCAAGAGAGGTATCTGACTCTATATTTGAAGCAAACATGGAAATCGTCATGTATTTCAGATAATATTGTGATGCTATGGAACCTAACATTAAGGACTCCACATTTTCTTCATCCATCTTAATGCATCCACCATCTTCCAAATCTTCAAACGTGTTCTGCACTAGGCTGCAAAAAGAAGAAAAAATCACACATTTAGTACTAAACAATAAATCAGATAATATTCTGTCAATTTGATGCATAAATGGTCTTACCTTGAAAGATAAGAATTTAGACTTTCAGGATCACAATCTTCCAATCCATAATAAGCTGGATTAACCATCTGCCACATGTGTAATAATGTCAAAAATGATGGCACATACATTATCACTTTTACAGTTTAGGGTTTAGGTTTTAAAAAATTATTACCAGTCTACGGAACAGATATGTCCAGGTCATGTAATGTACAGCATCTTGTTTATGAGAAATTGTCCCAGAAACTATTTCAGCATTGATGTGATCATGGAGTTGGTCCCTGAGACTGCTTTCAACTGGAAATGGCTCATAAAGAAACTGCAAAAAATATGAAAATGACAGTAATTGTGATATTTGTAGATTATAATTTGTTTCTTCACATGCGTTATGATTTTATAATTTACCTTTTTATAGAAGCTTTTTTTGGGTTCATGTACAAGAATGACGGCTTTCCCATGTTGGTCATATTGAGGACGACCTGCACGTCCCATCATTTGCAAGATGTCTGTGATTGGAAAATCAATGTAACGTTTTGCTTTCCCATCATAATACTCTGTTCCCTGCAGCACGTCATAAAAACCCAATATCAATGATAAATCAAATCGAGCACCTTCAATGGCGGGTTGATTTAGGCTTTGAAAGGGTTTTTATCATTGGTATACAAAGTTTTTTTTTTTTTTTGTATATTACTCAACCATTTATAACTTTTATTTGTGTTTTTTAAATTTAAACTCCTTCATTCAGTGATATTTCATTTTACTTCCCTAATCATTATTAATTTTTTATCTTATTAATCTATTTGTTGTTTTATATTTTTATAACGACATGCATAATAAAATTATCATCTTTTAATTAAAGGTTAGTAGAAAGCCGACGTGGCAAAAATAAAAAAGTCTTTGATGGGTTAAGTAAAAGTTTGACTAACCTTTATTATAACCAGATGAGCTGGAAGATTTACCCCCCAAGCTAACGTACTTGTGCAAACCAATACCTGAAACAGTAAATTTCAATAAAATTGTACATGAAAAGGCTTTTAGTAATTAATAGGTGTTGATGGAATTTTTCAAAAAGACATACCTGAATCTTGTTGTTTGCAAAAAGTTCCTCAACAAGAGATCTATCTTTGTCATTTAACCCTGCATGATGTAACCCGATACCAAATTGTAGAGTGTGCCTCAGATTTTGATCAGTGACTTGGGAAACAATCATCTGTAGCGATTCTTCTGGCATTGCCAGAAACTGCCTTGGATGTTCATCTGAAGCTGCATACTTGATGTTGCAAAAGAGCAAAAATAAAATTGAATTTAGTGAATAAAAATAGTGTCATTTCTAGAAAAGCAATCAAGATACCTGAATGAGGTCTAATGCAGTGAGCCTTGTCTGCCTTCGAGATGAAACAAAAATTAGAACCGGTTTTGTAGGTGAGTGTGTACATATGGCAGCATAACTCGGCTTATTCATGCTGTTCATTCTTGGACAGTAGAACTTTCCTGGGTACCCCTGTAAATTGAAATGATTATCTGAAATATCTTGAGCATTTAACACTTGTATACACGTGGAAAAGAAAGTTGACTTGCCTGTATATGAACTTCAAGAGGCACAGGCCGTACACTTGGCTTGAAATTGAACAGACCAATCTCCTCGACTCCCAACCAGTCAGCCAGATTCCTAAACAGACGTTGCAAAAGTGGAATAGTTCAGTATAAATATAACATAAAATAATTACTGTTAAAACAGAATAAAAGTTTGTTTGAGATGTTGGATGAAAAAAATAACTCACTGGGCATTTGCTAAAGCTGTTGACAAACCAACAAACCGAACGGGTCGCTCCGTTTGTGATGATATGTATCTCATCCTTGAGACGATGACCTGGCAATTAATTTGAGAATAATAAATGAGTAATCCCAAAAAAGCATATATGCAGGGTACATGAACATGACATGTACCTCAAGTATAGGTCCACGATCAGCTCCAAGTAGGTGAATCTCATCCAAAATCATAAGGCCAACCTGCCATCAGAATGAAAGACATATTTTGAACATATACTACAAAGAAATATATATTTCATGTAATACTATCACTATGGATATAAGTCTATAACAATAATAAGATGTTATTGTTGTTTCAAATTCCTGAAAAGGAAGTAAGAAAAGAACCTTTGTGACATAGCTTCGAGTGTGCCAATTACGACTAATACCATCCCACTTTTCAGGAGTTGATATTATGATATCTGCTGACATGAGAGCCATCATGTCTGGTGTGAAATCACCAGTCATTTCAACCTGATAGAGCATACATTCTTAGAAATACTCACGTTAAGTGGCCTAGCTTAATTATTATACTCCAGGTGGAAAGGTGGAATCTAAAGGTACACTTACCATCTTCTTTCCAAGTTTAGAGACAAGGCCATTCTTCCAATCATTCATTCTTTCTCTAACAATCGCCTTCAATGGTGCTATGTAGATAACCTGCAAATTTCAGTGTCCGATAAACAAGAACTTTCAGTTTTTCAATATATATGAGCCACTAGATATAATGTAATATGTACCTTCATATCAGGGGCTGTATTGAATAAATGAAGCATAGCTAGCTCTGCAGATATAGTTTTCCCACTTCCAGTAGGAGCTCCTAAAAGAACGTTGTTCTGTGTGTGATACAAAACATGAAAAGCCTGCCAAGTAGCATTTGAAGCATCAGTGGCATAGAGCGTAATTACTGATAACAACATCTAACTCTAGGAAGTCATACCTGGGTTTGAATGGGATTAAAGTGTGAAAATCTATACAAAGCTTCATATGTCTTGTTGCCAAGCGCAGTCACAGGAAGTGGCTTCAGATCCAGAAGTTCAGTGTGTGTCGTATGGCTCTGAATAAAAAGAAGAAATACCAAATTTAACTTTCAAACAAGAATCAACAATCACAAACATTTACGAATGTTCATTTACTAAAATGACCTCCGGTAGGGCTAGATTCTTGAAAGAGATAGTATAGAGAGCCTCAGCCTGCAACCAAGAATCAGAAATAGCACGAATGTAGTATTGAGGAGGATGTGGTTCAAAAATTGGCACAGTGAAGGAAAGCTTCTGTGGTTCCCCTTTTGCTGCTCGCTTGGTTAATGTGAAAAGCTCCGAGTGATAGATATGATCATTCTCTGAATCCTGCATTAATTTCTCCATAAGAAGCTTAACGCTACACTAACCTTGTACAAGCCACTTGTTAACTGATATTAGATTTGATGATGACATTAGATAAGAGTTGATTGTTGTTTATAAAAGGCTCTTTATCTGACAATAAACAGCCTTTACCTTTTATAAACAACAATCAACTTCTATATATCAGAATAGTGGGAATAACAACACTACCATTGAATTATAAAATAGAATCAATCCAGGCAGAATATAATTAATCCACAAGAAATAGGCAACATAAAAGTAACCTCAACAAGAATCCACCAACGTTGCACAGCACCATGCCAACGATCTTTCCACACAAAGTCTGGAGTTATGACCAGATCTACCTTTAAAACAGTTCTGGTAATAGGACTTATTGTAGCAGACAACAAGATTGATGGGAAGAATCCTAAATACTGCTTCACTACCTTCAAAATCAAAAAATGCATCCAAATAAAATCTTAAACAAGTGACATTTATGAGAGATAAAGCTACAATTATGAGAATTTATACCCTTCCTGCAGGTGCATAACGGATCATAGCTCCAATCTCCTTCTCTTGCATCTCATAAAGATGATCTAAATCAGTCTCTCGTTCTTCTAGCTTCCGAAGTATCTGCAACGAAATTTCAATAAATAAATAAGATGAAGCACAAAGCATAAATAATATGGAAAGACGGAGATGGTTGTTAAACAAACTTCTGGTGATATATCTCTGTCAAATTGTCTAAGAGGATGTTGGTGGGGCCATATTTGACGATCCACAGCCTTGCAGTATTCCAACATGAAAGAAGTCATCTCACACCATCCACGACGCAAACAAATTTCAAAAAGAGCCCGCATTATACGCGCCAGGCTGGCACTAATGTATGACGCATCAGAAATTAAGGAAAATGCATCGATAGACCCTCGAGAAATGTATAGCTGCAAACAATGTGATTAGATAAAGAGAGATCGTATAAATTTTAATTGTGATTCTTGATCTTTGAAAGAGTGTACCTGAATTAGAATAGATACTTTTCCATGTTTATTTGTGGGACCACCTTTGACTTCTAATGGACAGACTGTACGTGCCAATGTTTCCAATTCGTTTTGCTCCTCCTCTCGAACAACAATATTTTCAAATTCAGTAGAATGAGCAATCATGTCAATTATCTGGAAAAAAATTATGGATCATGAAGACTGCCAATCACAGTACCAAAGTAGTAGGTGGTTTCTTTTTTACTTAATGACCTTAATTGATTAAGCACTAAATCTGAACAGCTATACATGGTTGTTTCTTTTTTACTTGATCTGGACAAAATGACTAAATAGGATAAGCCAAAACAACTTTACCTATTTCCCCTTCTTTTTTCCTCCTAACTCCTCTCATGTTGAAATTGATGAATATTGTGAAAAATGTTCGTTGGAATGTAAGTGTTAAATGGTCATTTAGCTCACTCAGATGGTTTATTCGGTCTAGAACAGAAACAGACCTTATCTATACAGCACATTATCCAGACAGACATCATTACCATTCAGCCACTTTACCTGTACAGGATTGGGTCGTTTCTTTTTTTTTCCAATAAGTTATGTATGGGTAAAGTAGTTGAATGAGACCAAATTATCATTTTGCCCTTATATTACAAAAAACAAATTTCACATTATTCATCTATTTTAATGTGAGATGAGTTGGGAGAAAAAAAAAAGGCAAATGTCTAAAGAGTTAGTGTCTGTCTTAATACATTAAGCCAGAGTTTGTGGCTTTACCCATTGAGTCATTCTGTCTATATTAAATTGAAAAGAAAAAACCCTATATAGCTGTCCAGATTAAGTCCTTAATTCATTAAGCCAAAGAGAAACAGCCTCTTAACAAGAAAAAAAAATAGGAGAAACAATCCCTAAATTGACAAAAAAAAAACTTGTTACCTCACTATCACTCATATGCCGTTTGAGCATCTCATTGTATGTCTCCACACTAGAATATTGGATATAAAAATGACTAGCAATGCGACCAAGTTCAGTGCAATAAAAATTCCCACTTTTTTCATCAAAACGCATCATTTTAGCTTTGTCAAGAGCACGTGCAGCATCTGAAACAAGAGCTCTTTGCTTCATACCCAATGAAGGATCTGCAATTACCTATACCAATAAAGTTTTGTAAGCAATGTGAATAATTCAGACCAAATAATAATATACATGTGGCATAAAGTTATGTATACCTCATCCCACCCAATACCGTATGCAAGAGGATTCATTTTCATTCTTATAAAAAGATATGTGTATCCAAGCCATGCACAAGCTTCCTTAACATTTGTCACAGTTCCCAATGTCACTTCCGCATTTAGGTTATCTTTCAAGGAGCTAATGAACTGGCTTTCTATGGGAAGTTGACTAGTCAAAAGCCGCAGATAGTAGGCTAACTTGTCATGAGATGTAATTATAATGCCTTCACCACTTTTATCAAACTGAGGTCTTCCGGCACGTCCAAATATCTAAATAGAAGGGAGAACATAACATTAGAATTAAATAAATAAATAAGTAAAAGAGCTGCAAATAATTCAGAAAAAATATTAATGGCACCTGCATAACATCCAGCATACCCAGATCTCGCCATCCACCAGCCTTTGGATCATACAACTGAGTCCCCTGTTTCAAAGGTAGATGTGGCGATGCTTAATAGACATCGGACAAATTGCAGGGTATAGCAACGTACTTTACTACTTTTTACCGATATAGGGCATGTACTTTAGTTTTTACGCATGAGAGCAACGTACTTATATTTTTTTACCCATCGGACAAATATATGTACATTGCTATTATGAGTAAGGAATTGCAAGTACGTTGCTATCACATGTAAGCAAGTGTAAATACATTGCTATTATTGGCAATACAGTTACGTATGTTGCTATAATGAGCAGAGAAAGTGCAACTACATTGGTACTATGGATAAAAAATAGATTATATTGTCTATAATGGTGGAAAGCATAAAGTACATTGTTATATCCTGCAATTTATATATATATATATATATATATATATATATAATGCATTTATGTATGTATAGGTATTCCACATTTAACAACCTTAATCACAACAGTATGTGCAGGTAGATTAACTCCCCATGCCAAAGTTGCTGTACAAACAAGGACCTGAAAAGAAAATGCTGGCACATTAAGTGACATACAAAAAAATAATAAAAAATTAAAGAAAAAGTCAAAAGAAGAGTTGAATACCTTCAACAATCCATCAGAGAAAAGCCGTTCAGTCAAACCTCTATCAGAACGTAACATTCCTGCATGATGGATACCAACTCCTGACCCAAATAGCTGAACAAGCTCTTTGTTTCTAGACTTTGAAACCTCCATCTGAAAAGGAATAAAGTAGGTGATGGTGAGAGTGGCAAATCTAGTTAGATTAAATCATGATGAGACTGTTTCCGGAAAGTTCCGAGTTTGATAATGTCATTACCTTGAGCAACTGAAACTGAGGATGTTCATCGTTCCTAAAGAGATCTAGTTCATCATACTTCCGGGCAAGTTCAACCTGTACGATAATAGAACTTAAGATTAAACTATATGGACTAACTAGGCATGAAAAGTGAAACCATTTTGTATAGATGTCAGAAGTCCCGTATAGGTTTTAAAAGATAAGGCAAAATGAAAGAAATAGGAAAATAGCAATGTAGTTTCTAATTTTTCCTTATTACTGAATCGTGCTTTCTTCTTTCCTTATTACAACATTGTACTTTCTCGTTATTTCTTATCGGAGCATTGTACTTGGAAAATTTTCACCCATTATAGCAATGAGATTATAATTATGATGGCATGGCACAAGTAAACATGTTTTTATGCAATTCATTGTCCGCATTGGACGTACATGTGTAATATATTGTTGACGTGTTAGCTTGTGTCATGTCATCATAATTCGAATCTCAATGCTATAATAAGAAATAATTATACATTGCTATTTTTTGCATTTTGCCCTTCGGTGTATGAGTTGTTACCAGTTTATCAGCTGTTTTCCCAGTGTCTTTCCGTGAGTGAACAAACACCATAGCTTGATGTCCTTGCTTCAGTGAATCAGCAACCTGGGAATACAAAATTTTACTAGACAAACAAACACCAATCCAAATGTAGTGCAAAACACGTAATCATAATATAAAAAAAACTTCACCTTTTTGTAGCAAACTTCATTCAGCAGTTCATTTCGTGCTTGAAAGTTTGGCTCTGTAATTCCAATATATTGCTGTGCAAGAGGCACAGGGCGGTAGCTAGAATCAAAGAAAAAGAGACCCGCCTCTGGATTAACCCTCAAGAATTGTGCAACCTGAAGGTTAGGGATGATGTCAGCAAAATAAACTACATATCAAGGGTAATATTGGAACTTTCAAGAAGATGGTAACCTCCAGATAATTAGGAAGAGTAGCTGAAAGGCCCACAATACGGATCATTGACTGTGTTGACTCCACTTGTCGAAGAGTGCGAGCCACTAATGCTTCTATTACAGGCCCTCTATCATCATTCAGCAGATGTACTTCATCAATAATTAAGAGCTTTACAAGCATCGACAGTGACATGTCACTGCTTTTACGAGTAATCACATCCCATTTCTCAGGTGTTGTCACAATCATCTGTGACAAAAATTTTAAAATTAAAACTGAAACAGTAATTCCCTTCTTTTATGTACAAATTTCATATGGGTTGTGAAAAACCTGAGTTTCTTCGAGTTCAGTTTTAGAAAGCTGCATGTCCCCGGTAAGTTCTTTCACAATCATGTTTAATGGAGCTAATCGATGGCTAAATGCCTTGGTAACTTCAGCAGCTAATGCCTAGAGATTGCATGTGAAAAAATATATATAAGAATCAAAAAGATAAATGGGTTTTATATGATAATATCAGTTTTACCTTCATGGGGGCAACATAAACTATCTTAAACTCTTCTTTATGCAAGTAACCATCTTTGAAGTGCTGTCCAATCTGGAAAAAAATGAATCTCTATGAGAACTAAGCATGCAAGTAAGAGGTTGTGTCTTTTTTCCCCTTTAAGTCCTGTATGGCTAAAGTGACTCAATAGGTACTGATGTTTATCTGGATAAAGTGTTGTGTGCATAAGTATGAATAAATCGTCTGAATCAGATTAAATGACCATTTTACCCTTACATTCCAGAAAAATTTTACAATATTCATCAATTTTAAGGAAACAAGAAGGGCGGCAGATAGGTAATGTGTTAGCGTTTTAATACATTACGCCAGGTTTTCTGGTGTAAGCCATTAATTCAGTCTGTTCACATTAAGTAAAAAAGAAACAGTCATGTATAGCTGTCCGGATTAAGTGCTTAACCCATTAAATCAAAAAGAAACAACTCCTAACTCATCTTTATGTAAAAAAAATAGTAAGAATAAAAAACAAATGAATTTCTATGAGAGTACGCACGCACCTCATGCAGAACAGCAATCATAGCTATATTTGTTTTGCCAGCTCCTGTTGGAGCACAAACCTAGGACACATAATGATTGCTTTAAGACAAAGGGTCTTATTTCTTGGAACCATCTGTATGAGTGAAATTATTTAAATTTTGAACTGACCAGAATGTTCTCATTAGTGTTGTAAGTAGTTTGGAATATTCTGCTCTGAATCCGATTGAGTGTCTTGTAGCCTTGAAAAGCAGCTTGTGCGAATTCATCCAACTCCTTTATTTCAATCTGAGAATCACACAAACATTTAGAAAATAATCTAATTGGGTTATACTCATCTAAAAATTAGAAAGAAAAAAAAAAAAAAAAAGGCACCAGCTTCTCTCCAGGCTTCATGGGTGCAGTCTGTGTTGGTGGAATGGAAACTTCTTCATATCCCTTATGATGTTTCCTAGTAGTTCCTTGAGGAAGTGCGGTTGCCCCTAATGCATTAGACCCTTCACCATGTCCAATCAGATCATCAAAAGGGCTTTTCTTTGCACTTGCTTGAAGTAAAGAACTAAAACTTGTAACAGACAAATCATTGTCCATCCCATGATCTGTTCCACGTTTATGTTTCTTCTCCTCTTTGCGTCTTAATTTATCAATTTGCTTTTCTGATTCTGTCTGAACAGTCACCTGTATCAATTGTTATGTAACACCCAAACTTTTACGAGTTATTACCTTGCAAACTTCAATAAGTAGTTGAGTTTTATATGTTAAGTAATGACATTGGGAGAAATGTGAGGTCTTTGGTTGAGTTGTAAGTACAATGTCATTACCAGTATGAATTGTTGAAGTTCATACCTGAGTACCATAGCTAGGCATGCGTGGTTGAGAGTTAGAAACCACCTTTTCAGATTTTAAGTTCAGCATCCCATGATGAATGGCTTCCACAAGTTCTTTCCTATGCTGAAAGGAGGGGTATTTCAAAAACACTGATGATAACCGTATAAATGAGTAATAAAATGCAACAAGATTGTTTGTTATCTCACAGTGATAAGATCTTGAACCGTTTCAAATGCACTGTCACCAACTAGATCCAACAAGTCACCAGCTATCTTCAAAACAAAAGTAAAAGCACTCCAATAACTTAGAAATCCAAAGGTAAAACTATTTTTAAAATATGAAATCAACACTATTTCGTTACCTCATCACCAGCCTTGTCTGAATCAAGTACCCGACAAATAGCCATTGCTAGTTCATCTTGAGGAAGCTGAGAAGAACTACCCTTTACTATCTTATTGCATTCATCTCTTAACCATTCCAAATCAAATATTCTACCAACAGGATGGTGGTTAGTGATCTCACTATTATCATACCAGTCCCCATGAAATGAGGTAGAAGTTACGTCTGTACCCTCCCCCCACAATTCTCCATCCTCAATAGATGCATCAACCAAGAACCGGGCTGGGTGGTGAAAAACCAAATTTGCCCCAAACTCTTGACCATCATCACTCGCGTTGACTTGGTTTTCAGCCAAATGGTGGTTGTCTGGCTGCAAACTGGAAAGACTTTTCACAGCATTTACAACTTTCTGTAGCTTTGCATCCGAAACAGAATATCCAAGTTGTTTTTGTAGTTCGGATCTGCATTAACATAAAGTGTTTAAGATGAAGATTTTCTCTGACATCAATTTGATTACAGGGTAAAGGCAGAAGATCTTACTTCTTTTCAATGAACTTTCTATTCTCTTCTTCCTCTTCTCCATGAGTACCAAAAAGCCTATACACTGCCAATGCCACCTCTTTAAACTCCTCATTGATCACAACTCCATCAATCAACTCAACCACGGCCCCAACAAACTGTTTGTATGCTTGGCGGACTTCAAAAGAAGCTAAACCAATTACAAGTACCCAATAAGAATGTGAGCTAGAATGGTTTCATAACCTACAGCTATTTTACTACTTGTCATGAGAAACTGAAGATTCAAGGTGTTTCAGTGTCTTATAAAGTTTTAGGCCACACCTGGTAGTTATAAATAGAAACTTCATGTAGGGGTCTATTAATAGTGTTTCAAGATCGTCTATAAAGTTCTAATGTAGTTACCAAAACTTTATCTAAAAGTCTACGATTGTTCGATTTAAGTTGAAAAACCGCGCGTATGACTCTCAAATCAAGCCACGCCCCTATTTTACTTGAATACTAAGAAAGGAGTGAGTCATATATTTTGCATGCTACGACGTATGAGCATGTACATATAACAATTTTGCGACTTAACGAGTACCTTCATCCCATCGGTGAACAATCTTTCGAGCAACTTCAAATTCGTCAACTGACTTTGCAGAGCTAATTATAGACAATTCAAATTTCAGTTCATTAGAATAACAATTTTAGAAATTTTAAATTAACCAATTGCATATGCGATAGGGTTTTGCCATCAACTACCTGCGACGACTGTTGAATGATTGAAGAATGGATTTGCGATTGATATAAGCTTGATCGGCGTCGAATGGATCCCTCAGGGAGTTGGTTAATCGGGGCAGTTCGAGCAACATTTTTCCTCTTTGTGATGGCGGGAAGACAGTCCGGTGGTAGAGGAACGGTGAACCGGTGAAGAAGTAGTGTTCTCCACGGCTCGGGCCGGGTCGGTTTATCGTTGCTATTTGGATTGCAGGCTTGGGCTTTAAGGCGGGTTCAATCATGCATCCTCGTGTTTTTTAAAATCGTGGAATCGAACGGTTTAATTATCCAACCGGTTGGACAAATTCAATGACGTAATTATTATATATAGTTAAATTTAAATTTTGAAGTATAAAAATTATAAAAAAAATTCCAAAATGAAAATACCAAACATCTAAATTTTAAATTTTGATGATACGTAAAATCACCGCTTAGTTTTGTTCGTACGTGTCATGATTCTACGATCATTCTAGGTTCTCGACAATATAGAAAGAATTTGGATATGTTGATCATATAGAGGTAAAGGGTAGGGAGTATTTATTGGTGACTATCGGGTGGCGATTCCCCTCAGGTAACTTCGTATTATATACGTAGTTTTACGCCTCATTTAGGAGAAGAGATTTAGATTACTTTGTAGGGAGAGATTTATGGTTTGTTTCTGATTTACTGCCTTCTCTCTATATTATACTCGTAAGTGTGATATTTCTATAGTGATGGAATTCATGAAAGGTAGAAGAAAGAAAATGTTGAACATCCGTCCCCCTCCTTCATTGCTTCTTTTGAGCTTCTATTTATAAGCCAAATAGACAAGTGGTCATGTGATGGCTTTCAATACAAATTATGATTGTGTCATCTGAATTTCTTTGAAGTTCATGTATCTACATACAAGTGGGTTAAGTGGATATATTATTTTAATGCTTCTAGAGGCTTTGTACCTTACGTAAACATAACAAATAAAAATATGGTATTTAGAAATATACTAATTTTGGTATGGGTTATCAAGCCCCCAAGACTATGTATAGTTGCTAATAATATACGTAGTCTTTTTAATATATTATAAATCTAATCTTGAGGATCTTTTAGCGAAAGATGATAGTTTTCATAGCATTGTGTATACACTTTTATATACATATATATGGTTGTGGGGGTCGTAAGTATCAAGTCGGTTGGAATACCTTCGATTGTAAGTTCTTCTAGAAGTGTCAGAATAATAATTGTTGTGCAGCTAGTTTCCTAGCATAGGCAATACAGTTGTTGGTTTTTTCCAAATATGGTAATACACATGTGAAGTCTATTCTAACATGTATATATACTTTATAGTGTGGTCCCTTGTTTTTTCTTGTCTTTTTCTCGTAGCGAAACAATGGAGAACCCCAATTCAGATGAGTGTTTTTGGAATCAAGTTGGTAGTGAAGCTTTACCATGTAATATTTTATTTCATTTGTACCGTTGTGTAAGACTATTAGATTGATAATTTTTTGTTATTTGCTCAACAAAACATGTGTTTGTGAAATGCATATGTACGCACAAAATATATGTATTATGTATATGTATATATATATATATATATATATATATATATATATATATATATATATATATATATATATATATATATATATATATATATATATATATATATATATATATATATATATATATTTATATATATATATATATATATATATATATATATATATATATATATTTATATATATATATATATATATTTATATATATATATTTATTTATATATATATATATATATATAATAATTTGAATATAACGCGTTGTGTTATTTTTAACAGATACTACTAGTGGTTTGCATATTTCTGATCATTTCACTACTACTGTTGAGGTCGTGGAGCCGATTCCTCAAGAAAAGGTGGTGCCTTCTGTGGAAAATATCGACTTATCATTAGGTCTCCACTTGTCACCAATGGAAAATAACTCGAATGCAATGTCGGTGTATGCATCCGGCTCTAGCAACCAGGAGGTCGGAAATATTAACCGCTTTGTTGAACTCACGATTCGTTACCACCAAGGCTTGACTCGGTACATCGGTCCTTTTAGTCGTTATTAGGAGGTACTTGCTTTTGAAGGTTTTTACGCGCAGGAGTTCGAACGTCTGATGGATGAGAATACCGAGTTACGCGATTATATTGATGCTCTTGAAGTTGAGGTCAATCGTTTGGGCGGGTTTCATGGCGGGAACGTTTAAGTCGTTTTGGCAAGTTGTGTGTAGGCGTAGCCAATTTTGTCTTAGTTGGCTACCTAATCCAACGTTATGGTTGTACTAGATAATGTTATGTTGTGTGTTGGCGTAGCCCATTTTCTCTTAGCCGGCTACTGAAATCGGATATTTATAATAAAATAGTTTGTATAAAGTTTTTATTTTAGTTGATATATTGGATATTCATATCGTTTAAATATATGTGAATAATTTAACATATATATATATATATATATATATATATATATATATATATATATATATATATATATATATATATATATATATATATATATATATATATATATATATATATTAAGATTAGCTACCTATTTTTAATATGACATACTTGGATTTCGAATGATGTCGCATTCGGTAAATCTTAATCACTTTTGCTGGTGTTTCGTGGCCATGACAATTAGTTTTATTTGGAGAAGTCATATATAACGTCATGGCACAATCTTTTGCATATGTCGATCTGACAATATGTCTTGTTTTATACGAGGTTTATTACTCTGTATCAACAGCATTGCTTTGAGACGCCTTGTCGTGCGAAATCACGTAGGTATACATTTTGATGTATATAGTTTAATTCCTATAATGGCGGAACAGCGATGCATCATGTTTGGCTTTTGTAGCCATAAGTACTTTTTAATTTATTATTTGTCAAACAAGAAACACATATTTGAAAGTGACTTATTTAAACATACGGGATAACTGTGTCACATTGATGCGTGCTTTCTTTTTTCTTTTAAAATCAGAATCGTCTTAGGTTGCTAATACGCCATGTCCTTGGGATAGGGCGACCATTCATGTCGGCTAGCAAGTATCATCCCGTGCGTTTGGTGTCTATTACTTGATAGGGACCTTCCCAGTTTGGATCCAGTTTCTTCTGTCCTTCTTGCCTGCTAGCCTCATTTTTTCTTAGAACGAAATCACCAATTTTAAATTGGTTATGTCTGACTTTGCTATTGTAGTATCGTTCTGTCAAAGTTTTATACCTTGCGTTCCGTAGGGAGGCCAACTCTCGTCGTTCTTCTAGCAAATCAATATTGAGGCTTAGGTTCGCGTCATTTGTGGTTAGATCGTAGTTGCTGACTCGGTAGGTTGGCAGACCAATTTCAGGCGGTAGAACGGCTTCAGAGCCGTAGACGAGGCTAAAGTGTGTGCAACCGTTCATTGTACGGGCCGTTGTTCGGTACGCCCAAAGAACATTAGGCAATTCTTCAACCCATTGTCATTTAGCTTTACCAAGTCTTGCTTTCAAACCTTGCAATATGGTCCGATTAGTGACCTCAGTTTGCCAATTTGCTTGTGGATGTGCAACAGACGTGAAATTTTGCTTGATTTTAAGTTCCTCGTACCATTCTTTAAAAGGGTTGTTGGAGAACTGTTTTCCGTTGTCGCTGATGATTATGCCTGGAATTCCAAAACGACACACAATATTGCGCCAAACAAACTGCAATATTTTTTTGCTGGTTATTGTTGCTACCGGTTCGGCCTCTACCCATTTTATGAAATAGTCTACGGAGACTATCAGAAATTTGACACGCCCAAGAGCTTCAGGAAATGGTCCTACTATGTCGATTCCCCACTGGTAGAAAGGCAATGGGCTTGAGATGCTTGTTAATTCACATTGCGGTTTTCGTATTGTTGGCGCATGGTGCTGACAATCGTGACATGCTTCTACAATTTTTGTAGCGTCTTGATACATCGTAGGCCGGTAGTATCCGAGTCTTGCGAGCTTTTGTGCGATGCTTCGTGCTCCTGTATGTGCCCCACATGATCCGAAATGTGCTTCTCGTAAGACATAGTTTGCTTGTTCGGGACCAATGCATCTTAACCATGGGTCAGATATCCCTTTCGGTAAAGCACACCTTTTTCGACGGAATTTTGGGGTGCTTTGATTCTTATTTTTCGTGATTCTGTTTGATCGTATGGAAGGGTCCCGTCCATCAGGTAGCGTATTATTGGATCCATCCAGGTGTGTCCTTTCTCTTCGACTGTGTTTACAGCTTTTGTGTCAATGCTTCTACGTGGAACTATTTCGACCAAAACATTTTTTGTTAAGTGAGAGAAAGATGAAGACGCCAGTTTACTTAAAGCATCTGCGCGCTTGTTCTTTGAGCATGGGATTTGTGTTATTGAGAAGTTGCTGAAACGCCTTTGTAATTCTTGGACCTTTGATAGATATCTTTTCATCAATTATTCCCTGGCTTCATATAATCCTTTTACTTGATTTGTAATCAACAGAGAGTCGGTGTATACATTGAGCTGTTGCACGTTCATTTGAACCGCGAGTTCGAGTCCTGCCATGAGGGCTTCATACTCAGATTCGTTGTTGGATGCTTTGAAGTTGAACCGGAGGGCGTACGTTACTTCTCGGCCGGCAGGATCGGTCAAAATCAATCATGCGCCAGATCCTTCTTGGCTAGATGCGCCGTCGGTGAACAGGGTCCATATTGAGGCGTTGCTTTTGTCGGATATTTCGGTGGTTTCTTCCTTGGAAGAGTTGTCGACCATAGGAGATTCTACTAGGAAGTCTGCAAGAATTTGCCCCTTAACTGCTGAACGAGGTTTGTATATTATCTCGTGTTCTCCTAATTCGATGGCCCATTTGGCTAGGCGTCCAGAGTTTTCTGGCTTCAGGAGGATTTGTCTGATAGGTTGATCTGTTATGACACATATTGTGTGTGCTTGAAAATAGCGACGCAACCGACGAGCTGCATGTACTAGGGCGAGAGCTACTTTTTCGAGGCTGGGGTAGTTGATTTCTGCTCCTTGCAATGCTCTGCTCACAAAGTATATTGGCTTTTGTGTGTTTCCCCTTTCTGCTAAGAGCATTGCGCTCACAGCTTCAATCGCGGCTGACAGATAAAGGATAAGTGTTTCTCCTGGCTTAGGTATTGTTAAAGCCGGCAAGGTTTGAAGATGGCTTTTTAGTTCTTGGAAAGTAGTCTCTGCTTCGGTACTCCATCGGAAATCTTTTTGTTGAGACAACCTTTTAGCGTTTTGAAGAATGCCAAAGACCATTCTGCCGATTTGCTAAAAAGCGTCCAAGTGTCGCAAGTTTGCCGTTTAGCGCTTGAACCTCACGTAAGGTTTTTGGAGAGGCCAAGTTTATTATAGCTTGGATCTTTTCCGGATTTGCTTGGATGCCTTCGTTAGTGATTAGATATCCCAGTAATTGTCCTGTTTCCACCCCGAATGTGCATTTTTTAGGGTTGAGCTTCATGTTCGCTTTACGGAGCGTGTCGAACGTTTCGACTATATCCGATATCAGGTGGCTCTCGTTCTTGCTTTTTATCACCATGTCATCAACATATACTTCAATATTTCTACCAAGTTGATTTGAGAACATGTTGTCCATTAGCCGTTGGTAAGTGGCTCCGGCATTCTTTAATCCGAACGACATCTTTTCATAGCAGAAAGTCCCTTGCTCGGTGTGGAACGAAGTTTTTTCTTCATCCTCTTTGGCCATACGTATTTGATGGTGTAACGCCAAAACATGTTTATTATATGATTATAATAAAAAGGGGCAAATTGGTCATTTTACCTTAAAAGGGTAATTTGGTCTTTTGGGCAGAAAAGGATTAAGTTTGTAATAATATTTTGAGTTTAGGACTTAAAATGTTATAAAAAACTAGTTTTTGTCATAAAATGTGTAAATTGTGGCAAAAGTTCTAGAAATGCAACTTCAAGGACCAAATTGCAATTTCTGGAGGTATAAAAGAAAAGACTTGTGCAGATTTTTGGGAGTTACGGGAGAGAGTTCGTGACTAATTTTCCAGAAATCTTGAAGGGTTCTTGAAGAATTGAAGCTTACAATTTGATTTTTGGCTTCAAAGGGTAGAATTGGAAGTTTTGGAGGTAAGTTTTCCAAGTTCTAGTTTGTGTGTTCTTGATGAGTTTTTGTAGAACTCAAAACTGCATTTACAGTTATGATTTAGTGATTAAAATGATGTAATACTTCCATTAAGCCATGCTAATAAGGGCTTAATTTAAGATAATGGAAGTAGATTGCCATTTATGATGAATTTGAAGTTTTGGGGTTTTTGGAATTAAGAACTCTAATTCTTCATATGATTGATTGAGTGGGTTTTGAGGGTTAAAAACCTTGTATTAATAGAAGGTTTTAGCCTAGGAATAAACCCCAAACGATTAAGTCGAGCAATAAGTGCTTAAAAATAGAAAAATGGAAATTTCTAGCATAAAATCGGAGTTTCTGCACCTCTGCTCAGCGATCGCGACCCGACCAGGGGGTTGGTCGCGACCCGAAGAAGGGTCTTCGCGACCCGACCATAAGGTCCGTCGCGACCCGACCGCTGGGCAGAACCAATTTATCCTCTATTAAAATTTAGTGAATTTTCCAAGTTTGATTCTTATGCTAGGCTTATCCGATTGACCTGAAATTATAAACATAGGTCTAATATGTTGTAAAACTTCATGGAAAATTATCGGAATACGAATACGACCTCCCGAAAGTACTGTAGTAGAATACGCGTATTTCAGGAAGTGTATTAAATTTTTATACCAATGGTTAATGCTTGGAATTGGTCTTATATTAGACTCTTGTGCATTAGAACCAACTGAAATGGTATATTAACCTATAATCATTGTAAAATAATGGAATTATAGGTACGGGACAAAATCTTGCGGATTTCATTTCAAGGCAAGAAACGACAAAAGCTAGTAGTAGCAAGCCTTCAGGTGAGTAATCTTAACTATATCTAGTGTGATATACGATGATTACAGTGGTACTACTTAAAGTAGTTGTATACGATATAAGGGTAGAATACCCAAACGATATGTGGATATAATAATGGATTGAAAGTCCAAATGGTGCGGCCTATATGGCTATGATTTCTGGTGCGGTCTTAGGACCATGATATTGGGTTATTGAACCTAAACTGGTGCGGCCTTCGGGCTATGATATTTGGTGCGGCCTTCGGGCTATGATATTTGGTGCGGCCTTCGGGCTATGATATTTGGTGCGGCCTTTATGGCTATGATATATGGTGCGGTCAGTAATGACTATGACTTTTGGGACAAAAATTGTTTAAGAGTTTAATTGTTATTATTCTCTTATATATATGCATGTTTATTTGTTTGATTACTCATTGGGCTTTATAGCTCACAGTTTATTTGATATGTCCCTACAGGTGAGCGTGATCCCGCCAAAGGGAAAGATAAAGTCCGAGACTGAGGACTTAGGATGTGAAGTGACTACCCGGCTTGAAGAATGTATATATACACTTGTACTCGTATTGTATTAACTAATACCCCATACTTATGGTTTGATTGTAAACTATTTGGTTTGAAAAATAAATTTTTTTTTGGGGTGTTTTGTTAATAAGTCGGGTGTTACAAGTTGGTATCAGAGTCGTGGTTTAAGTGAACTAGGTGTCTTAGATTAGATTCCTGGACTTAAACCTTGAGAGAAAAACAGATAAATGGACTGTTAGATATATATAAGTTTATTATTATATATGTAATCTAACGGTTTGCTGAATTTTGAAGTATGAGAAATACAAGGAGCAATCCCACTGGTGCAAATTCGCGTGGAACCTCAAGAAGTGGACCAGCCCGTTCACGCGGTTCTATGGGGCGAAGAGCAAGAGCACCAGCAAGGGAACCGGTGGGAGAAAATCCACCTGATATTCGGGCAATAGTGGAAGAAGTGGTTAGGCAAATGATGCCTATGTTAACGAATAACCCCAATCCAAGTGGCAATCCTAACCCGAGTGCCAATCCTAATCCTAGTGAAGAGGCTGCAAAAAGTATTCATGACAGGCAGCCGGAAGATGAAAGCCAAGGAGAAAGTCGTGCTCGGGCAATAAAAGAAACTCAAGGCGGGGAAGCTTCTACAAAGAAAGTCGGATGTACTTACAAAGCTTTCCTTGGTTGTAAGCCAAAAGAGTTTTCAGGGACAGATAATCCAGTCCAAGCTATGGAGTGGATAATGCATATCGAGAAGGTGTTTCGGGTTAGCAAATGTGCGGATGAGGACAAGGTAGAATTTGCCACAAATCAACTTACAAGCAATGCACTACATTGGTGGCAAATTTACTACAAATCATTGGATCTTGATTCATCCCAATCGGTACCTTGGGAACAATTCAAGATTAAGTTCAATGAAGAATACTGCTCAAAAGTAGCTATAAAGAAGTTGGAGGACGAATTTCTACACATGGAACAAGGTTCCCAGTCCGTCCAAGAGTACACTTTGAGCTTTCTGGAGAAAGCAAGATTTGCAGAACACCATGTTAATACTGAAAAGAGGAAGATTGATAAGTATGTTTGGGGACTGACGACCCGAATCAGAGAAATTGTACAACCACTGAAACTGTCCACTTTCCGACAAGTGGTGGATCGAGCCACAGAAAGGGAGACAGAGTTGAAGCGACAAGAAGACGAAAAGAAAGTCGTTGAAACAAAAAGAAAGGTGGAAGACCATAGTTGGACGCCTCAGAAAAAGTCGCAACAAACCGGGTCTAAGGGTAAAGGTCAGAGAGACGAAGGAAAGTGGTGTGAAAAATGCAGAAAAAGGCACTCTGGGAGTTTCCGGGTCAACACTACACCCGCAAGTTGTCGAAATTATGGAAAACCGGGGCATGATGCTAGCAACTGTCGGGCGGAACGTAGGTGTTTCCAATGTGGAGCTACGGACCATCTTCGCCTGAACTGTCCCGAGTTGAAATCTGGAGCAATCAGTGATAGATCCAGAACTGATCAGGGTGGAAAGAAAGAGGAAGTGAAGAACCGAGGAAGACCGGTAGCCTCGCGAGCGTTCCAAATGACCGTTGAGGAAGCCCGTGAGAAGACAGATGTGGTTACAGGTATCTTCACTCTCAATTCCATACCTGTATATGTTATATTTGATCCAGGGGCTACACACTGTTTCGTATCGGAGTCTTTGTTGTCCCGCCTGAATGTACCCTTAAAACCTATGGATGAAAGTTTAGAAGTGGCTATAGCGGACGACAGATATGTTTGGGTTTCTGAACACTTGGAAGGTTGTCAGCTTAAAATCTATGGGACCACTTTCCCTATAGATTTGAAGCCGATGACTACCAATGAATTTGGTGTAATCGTGGGGATGGATTGGTTGGCAACGAATTATGCCAACATGGATTGTAGAAATAAAAACATCACAGTACTATCACCGGAAGGGGAATGGATAAAGATTCAGGGTGAACGACCTCGGTTGAGAATGCCAGTTATCTCCTTTGCTCAAGCCCGAAGCTGTATTAGTAAAGGAGGGATGTCTTATTTGGCCTATGTAGCGGTGACTAAACCAGTTAAAGTGGGAGTAGCGAATGTAAACGTGGTAAATAAATTCCCAGATGTGTTTCCAGATGAACTTCCAGGGTTGCCACCAGATCGACAGGTTGAGTTCACGATTGAACTGATTCCGGGAGCTGCTCCTGTTGCTCGAGCTCCATATCGTTTAGCACCTTCAGAGATGGTGGAACTGCGAAAGCAACTGGAAGAACTGTTAGACAAGGGTTTCATCAGACCGAGTACATCGCCTTGGGGAGCCCCTATCCTGTTTGTTAAAAAGAAAGATGGGTCAATGCGCATGTGTATTGACTATCGAGAATTGAATAAGATCACGGTGAAGAATAAGTATCCGCTACCACGAATTGATGACTTGTTCGACCAGCTACAAGGAACATCCTACTTTTCAAAAATTGACCTGAGGTCGGGCTACCATCAGTTGAAGATACGGGAATCTGACGTTCCAAAGACAGCTTTTCGCACTCGATACAGTCACTATGAGTTTTTGGTGATGCCTTTTGGGTTAACCAATGCTCCAGCCGTATTCATGAATCTCATGAACCGGGTGTGTCGACCGTTCCTTGATACCTCGGTGATAGTATTTATAGATGATATCTTGGTATATTCGCGAAGCCAAGCCGAACATGAAGTGCACCTGCGCCAAGTGTTGGAGTTGCTTCGCCGAGAAAAATTGTATGCTAAATTCTCCAAGTGTGAATTCTGGCTAAGAGAGGTTCAATTTCTTGGCCATTTAATCAATGCAGAAGGGGTGAAAATAGATCCAGCAAAAGTTGAAGCTGTGATGAAGTGGGAACCGCCTCGAAGTCCAACTGAAGTACGAAGTTTTCTTGGTTTGGCAGGCTATTATAGAAGATTTGTTGAAAATTTTTCCTCAATAGCTGTCCCGTTGACCAAGTTGACCAAGAAAGGCGAAAAGTTCACGTGGGCGGAAAAACAACAAGAAGCTTTCCAGAAGTTGAAACAAGCCTTATGTGAAGCACCGGTGTTAGCACTACCACAAAGCGGAGAAGAGTATGTGATCTACAGCGATGCCTCAAGAGTTGGCCTTGGATGTGTATTAATGCAGAAAGGCCGGGTAATAGCTTATGCGTCCCGCCAACTAAAAGACGCTGAAAAGAAGTATCCAGTTCATGACCTGGAATTAGCTGCGGTGGTTTTAGCACTGAAGCTGTGGAGACACTATTTATATGGTGTGAAATTTGTTGTTTATACAGACCACAAAAGTTTGAAGTATTTATTTGATCAAAAAGAGCTTAACATGCGACAACAAAGATGGATGGATCTACTGAAAGACTTTGACTTTGAAATTCGGTATCACCCTGGCAAGGCGAATGTGGTGGCAGATGCTTTAAGCCGTAAAGAAGCACCATTGAAAGTTACATCCGCGTGTATAGGTGTAGCAAGCCGGTTACCAGAATTGATCCGTTTGGCACAGGAAGAGGCGTGCAAGCCTGAACATGTTAAAAGTGAGCGAATGGTTGGATATTTGAAGCATCTGGATGAAAATTCACAGAAGTTGAAAACCTTTAGAGGCCGCGTATGGGTCCCAAAACAAGGAGAAGCGCGGAACTTGCTTCTAGAAGATGCACACTGTAGCCGATACGCAGTTCATCCGGGTAGTACCAAGATGTACCGGACATTAAAACCGTTGTACTGGTGGCCCGGAATGAAAAGAGATGTTGGAAGATATGTAGAAAGATGTTTGACATGTCTGCAAGTGAAGTCAAACCATCAGAAACCGTATGGAGAAATCCAACCATTGCCGATTCCTGAGAAGAAGTGGGACCATATCACTATGGATTTTGTAACAAAGTTGCCGCGGACACCGCGAGGTCATGATTCGGTGTGGGTAATTGTTGATCGATTGACAAAATCAGCACAATTCATACCGATTAGCGAGAAGTACAGGGTGGATCGACTGGCGAAAATCTACATAGATGAGGTGTTATGTCGACATGGATTACCAACATCTATTGTGTCGGATCGAGACAGCAGGTTTACTTCCCATTTTTGGCAAAGTCTTCAAAAACGATTGGGTTCAAAAGTACTCATGAGTACTGCATACCACCCGCAGACCAATGGCCAAAGTGAAAGAACTATCCAAACTTTGGAAGATATGCTGAGAACCTGTGTAATTGACTTTGGTGGAAGTTGGGAAGATCACCTACCCTTAGTAGAATTCGCGTACAATAACAGCTATCATTCCAGCATTCAAATGGCCCCGTATGAAGCATTGTATGGAGCATCGTGTCGTACTCCGACCTGCTGGACTGAAGTTGGGGAAAAGCCGTTGGCTAGACCCGAAATTGTAGCACAGACTGAAGAGAAGATCAAACTGATACGAGAAAATTTGAAGGTAGCTCAGAATCGACAGAAACAGTACGCAGATAAACGGGTGAAACCGATAAAATTCCAAGTAGGAGACATGGTAATGCTCAAAGTATCCCCTTGGAAAGGCTTAATTCGTTTTGGGAAGAAAGGGAAGTTGAGTCTTCGCTTCATTGGACCTTTCCGTATATCACAAAGAGTTGGAGCCGTGGCATATAGATTGGAGTTACCTGATGAACTCCAGGGTATACATGATGTATTTCATGTGTCCCATTTGAGAAAAACTTTGTTTGACAAGTCTCAACAAGTACCTCTTGCTGAAATTGAAGTGGATGACAGGTTGAGATACCCGGAACAACCCGAGAGGGTGCTAGACCGAAAGATAAGACAGCTGCGAAACAAGAAAATCAGCATGGTGAAAGTACTTTGGCGTCATCACAAAGGGAAAGATAAAGTCCGAGACTGAGGACTTAGGATGTGAAGTGACTACCCGGCTTGAAGAATGTATAATATTTATATGTATTGTACTTCGTGATACACTTGTACTCGTATTGTATTAACTAATACCCCATACTTATGGTTTGATTGTAAACTATTTGGTTTGAAAAATAAATTTTTTTTTGGGGTGTTTTGTTAATAAGTCGGGTGTCTTTGTATGCATCTAGGAAGCATTTGATCTTAAAGCCTTCCAAGGATTCTATCTTCTGATCTATTTCGGGTAGCGGATAGCTATCATTGGGGCAAGCTTTGTTAAGATTTGTGAAGTCGATGCACATGCGCCATGTTTCGTCTAACTTCTTCACCATTACAGGGTTAGAGACCCATTTGGGAAAGAAAACTGCTTTGAGAATCCGTGCTTCCACTAGCTTGTTCACTTCTGTCGTAATCGCCTCATTTCGATCTTTTGCAATGACTATCTTCTTCTGCCATAAGGGAAATGTACGTGGGTGGATGTTAAGTTTGTGTTCTGCCAGCTCTCGTGGGATACCTGTCATATCAGCGGGTGTCCATGCAAATATGTCTTTTTTGGATTGTAGAAGTTCGTGGAGCTTATTCTTAAGCATTTTCGGCAAATTAGTTGCGATTGCTAGTGTTTGTTCCGGGTATTCGTCATTTATGACTATATGTTCCACATCTTCGGCTTCGTTGGCTTCTTTAGGATGATCCCTTTTTCGAGAAATCTGGTTGCAGATGTTGGATTGAAGTCGTTCGCTTCTTACAATGGCAATACATTGCTGCGTTTGAAACTTCATTAAGGAATGCAAGGTGGAAGGGATTGCACCGACCTTCCTTAATCCGGGTCGTCCCATGATGATATTATAAGGTGAAGGAGCCCTCACAATCATAAAATCGATTTCTATCGTTTGGTTGAGGTAGCCACGGTAGTCGTATATGGTGACTGGCAAAGTAATCACTCCTAGTGGCCATGATATTTGCCCGGCAAATCCGACGAGCGGGGCTATCGGTGGTAACATTGCCTTCTTCACTTCTTCCGCGAGTTGTTCGAAGCAATGCTCATACATTATTTTGGCTGAGCTCCCTCCATCTATGTAAATTCTGTGTATACGTGTGGCTCCTACATCTGCTGTAATAATCAACAGCTCGTCACTGTTACAATTTTTTGGTATGAGATCGTCTTCTGAGAACGTAATTCTGGGGAGTGGCATTCTTGACGATTCTGCTTTTGTAATTATAACTCGGATCATTTGTATTTCATTTCTGGGTCTTGAGTCGGCCCCTGTTTTTTGGCTCCAGTCTTCTTGGGGAGCTTTTGAGCCTGATGGTTGGTTGTGTTGGTTATGGTTGTTAGTTTTTGCTCCTTTTGCCAAGTGGGCCATGCGTCCTTTTCGAATGCAGGCTTCGATTTATTTTTTGAGGTCTATGCAATCATTGGTGTCATGGTCGTGGTCTTCGTGGAATTCACAGTATCTCGTCCGGTCCCTTTTGTTAGCGGGGGAGAACATTATCGGTGGTGGGCGAAGCATAGCTTTTCCTTCAGAAGTGGCTAGTATCTCAACCGGAGATTTTATTAGTGCAGTGAAAGTGTCATGTAAACCTTTGTGGTGCTCCTCATGTCTTGTAGGATTTCTGGGAAAATGCTTGTCTTTCGGCCTTTGCAGGAGGTCTTTATAGGTCTGGTGTTGTTTAGTTTCTCGGCGTGACTCCCGGAGGCGATTCTCGTTATTCGCCTCTTCGGCTAGTATGAAGTTGTGGGTTTGTGTGAACAACTCTTCCGGTGACGTTGGTGGTTTTGCAATTAAGTCTTTGAATAGGCGTCCGGGTCGTAGTCCGCTAATGAAGGCCCCTGATACCATGACATCAGATCGATCAACCATATGCAGAGTTTCCTTACTGAATCGTGCTACGTAGTCTCTGAGAGGCTCGTCAGGCCTTTGTCGTATACCTAGGATTTCTGCCTGGGTCTTCTGGAATCTGCGTTGTTGCAAAAAATTTGCTCTAAACTTGTCCCTCAGCTAGTGGAAGCCATCTATACTCCCTGGTGCGAGGTTGTCGTACCAAAACCTGGCTACTCCACATAGAGTGATGGGAAAAAATCTACACCACGCTGGTTCTGGTAATTTGTGTACGTCCATAGTTCCCATGAACACCGTCAGATGGTCATCTAGGTCCGTTGTGCCATCATACGTACGTATGTTTGTTGGAACTTTTATGCCATCCGGCATGTCGTAGTTCCAGATTCGTTTGGTGAACGGGGAAGCTACCAGGTCGCGTACGTCCCTATCTGACTCCTTGAATATGAATGGTTCGTAGTAGAAGTCATTATTCGTCTCTGATCTCTTCTTAATAACGTTGGTGAGTGGTGTTGCTTCGTCGGTAGCTCGATTGTTGGAGGGATTGTCGTTGTCGCTTTCGACAAAAATATTCTCTTTGGCTTTTCCTGGTTGTATGTGACAACCAAAAATTTAATTACGCGTTTAAGATACAATTTGACACTTATACGTTTTATGGAAGGGGCAAAAAGGTCAAAGGAGGTGAAAATGTTGGAACTTATATGTCAAGGCATTTTATCAAGTTAGTATGAAGTGATATCTCATCTTGAAAATTTGTTTTAAGGATACAAGAGCAAAAATGGGAACAAATGACTAAAAGTGAAAACTTTATTGAATAATCTTAATTTTGATATCTCAAAATCTAGAAGGATTTGGGAAAAAGTCCTCAAGGTGTCTTTGGTGATATTTGAGATAACAAAAATATAAGAAAAATATTCGGGTCATTTGGGGTTGTAACGAAGGAGTTGTGATGAAATTAAAATGGCCCAAAAGTGACAAAAACGACCAAAAGGTCGTTTTCAAGGGTTAATAGCAGAAAATTAATTAAGATGTAGACTTAAGTCAGTAAGGAGATATTGTAAAGCTCATTCCCACCTTTCTAAAGGTATAAAGTTTGTAAATTTTGGATGTCGTATGAAAGAGTTATTCCTGTCAAAGTTGAAAAATAAAGAAGTCAAAAAATAAAGAAGTAAAGCTGAAATATTTTATGGGGAAGCGGGGGTATTTTCGTAAATTGGCACTTGAAAACCCAGCAGGTGGTATTTGTTGCTCCTGTGGGTCGCGTATTCCCCAAACATGTAATTGTAAAATCAGATTCAAAGAGAAATCGGGACTAGAGCTGAAATCTCGCACACTCCCCCTCATTCTCGTTTCTTGTATGCGACTTCCACCAGATCGAGATTCAAAGAGAGGGAATCGGGAAGCAGTGTGCGATTCACGAAAAAAATTGTAGAAGGACAATCGATTAAGGCTCGATTTGGATCACGGTGGGTTGCGTATTTCTTCCAATGGAGGTAGCAATCGGCGATAGCAACCGGAAGTGAAGCAGATCGCGTCACCGGCGCCCTTACCGGCGATTTTCAGTGCTTCGGTGGCATGTGATGGCAAAGGAGTGAAGCAACAATCTTTTTCTTAGCCTGATTTCACAGTTAAGCTCCGATAAAGTGCAGATTTTTGAAGGTTTGGGACAGAAACCGCGAGAACTGCTGCTAACAGGGGCGACGATGGGTGCCTGGTGGTCGACGGTGGCCATTGGTGGCCGGAGTTGGTAGGAAGCAGCTTGGATGGTCTAATTTGGACTAGATCAGTCAAGAATACTCCCTGATTTCATATTTGTGAACATAATAGTAAAGGTAAAGCCTTATTTTTGAAACCCTAGGTTGTTTAATCCGAAAATACCTTCATGCATGTCAAAGTTTGGTGTTAATTGGTGATTCCGAACATGAATTGAAACAGGAAATTCTTGAGGAGGCTACAAGATGGTGATTTTGGTCAAATGTTGAGGGTAATGTCTTAAACCCTAGTTCTTGAGCTCAAAAATCTGTTCATGCATGATGAATTGGGAATTGTTTTTCGGTTTATACTCCATCATGAATCTGAAAATGCATATGAGTTTCCAAACGTTAACTTTTGGGATTGGATTCTTGATTTTATGCTTGCTATGGTTTGGACTTTGAAGGAATTAAGAATACTTGGTACATAATACCATAAATAAGGTTTTATTGGATAAAAATCTGATTTTGGAATTTTAATTACTATAGTTTGTTATTAGGAAGCTTTTGGTACAAATTGGTATTTGAGAAATTTGATAGCTTTGACTTTTCTGTCAAAGTCAAACAGTGGACTAAAGATCAAATTACTTGGAATTGGTTTGTCTTATGGGAAATTGGGTTTGGATATATAAAATGGTATATGTAATAAGTTAAAAACACCAAAGAATCAACAATATGAAATTAGTTTGCTAGATAATAATAAAATGGCAAAAGATGGATGAATTTGACTTTGGTAAAAGTCTAAAATGGGACATAAGTGGAAAATGATGCTTGTGATCAAGAAACTAGTTAAAGTATGATTTATGAGACATGATTATACTACAAAATGGTAACATTGAATTGGAAATACAAGTACTTGATTAAACATCGTGTAAAACACCGTTGTGTTATAAAAGACTATAATTAGACTATCTTTGGTTAAATTGTCGTTTTAAGTCTAATAAATGAAAGTTTGAGAAACGACAAAGACTTGAACAAAATGATTCATTTTTCATGTTATTATGTTATATTAAAAAGGAAGTTGAAGGTTTGGGTCAAGAAAAGTTAAGTTTTGGTTAAGCCTAAAAATGATTTAATCGGAAACGGTCAAACTAAAAAGTTACCGTTTAAGAAAATACGAGCTCATGAGGGCATGAAATGAATATATATAAACATTTATGAGTTGTTGGGTGGTTTTGGCAACAAAATATGTAAAAAGTGTGATGTTTAAAAGTAATTTTTATTCTTATAATATTGAGCGGCAAAATTTGTCAAAAATAGAATAAAAGAATGAAGCGAGAGATGTTTTGACATCTAAGCATCAATATTGCTTTATAAGTATGTTAAGATCATAAAGTTACTAAAATTACATGCTAAAACCCAAAAAAACACAATTGGGCAAAGTAGCATGCCTAAATGAGAAAACGGTTGAAAAGTGTCAGAATGAAAGGTGGTTTAAAAGGTTTCATAAAGCTTGATACATGTTCTAAACACTAATGATACATGGTTGGGTTATATAGCAAAGAAGTTAAACATAAGTGTACATGAATTTTGGGTTAAGTTGACAAAACGGGACAAAAGGGTAAAACCGTCAAGAATTGGTATTATGCTTTGAGAATCACACCTAACCATTAGAATAGAATTAGATAATGACTAGTAGTAGTCAAGAATGATTAGACACATGATATATGTTTATTGGTCTAATATGTTCTAATCTTCTATTAGATTAATAGAGATTGAAGGACGGTTGGAAGCGACGAAATGCTAAAGTTATGTGGATTAGTGTAGCTAGACGTACCTAGCTACTAAGGTGAGTATATGTGGCTTTTTCCTACTATAGGGTACATGGCAAAATGTTTATATAGTTTATGTGACTTTCAAATATAAAATGATATGCAAGTTTATATACCTATGACATGAATATGAAAGTTTACTACTATGTTTTGAAAGTATGATTTGGCATTAAGCCAACTATGTTTTGAAAGTATGATTAGGCATTAAGCCGACTATGTTTTGAAAGTATGATTTTATATTAAGCCGAGTATGATTTGAAGAGAATGTTTTGACATTAGCATTGATGTGATTTCAAACGAGTAATATATGTTAAATGACTGGTATTTGAGATATGAATGTATGCAGCAATGCAAGTTATTATGTTACCCACTTTCGCCCGGGCCATGATGTTCCCACTAGGGAATATAGAGGAATCTAATGGGGTGGTACCTTCCCCTTCGCGAAGTAGATGTCTTAAAACACATGATGCTAGGATGGACTGATTGTGTTCTTTTCATCTTAGTATAGACTTGGGATATCACCAAGCGTGATTATCCTAAGTATAAAAATAAAGCATGTTGAGATACCAGTCAAAGCATGTGATAAGATGCTGAGATGGTTTGATTATGTTCTTACCATCTCAGTATAGACTTGGGGTATCACCAAGAGTGATTAAGGCCCTAAGTATAAAAATCCAAATGTGTTTGAATACCAGTCAAGTTTAAGAAATGAAAGTTTTATAATGTCAAACTTTTTATGAAAGGCTTTAAAAGCAAAACGATGATACGTTTCAGTTATAATGATTTTAACAATAAGGGTTATGATATGATTTGGTTACAAATATTTTGAAAATGATATATGTTATGTTTATAAATGTTTTGTGTCCAAACCCATGTAGCTCACGATACATTTTTGTCTTACGTATTTTATTTTATGTCATGTATCCCAGGTTCCAGACACGAGAGATAGAAGCAGGTAGATGACCCGAGGATATTGAGATTTTAGATGGAGTGAATTCTGACTCATGTAACAGTTTGTAATCCTAACTTGCTTTCTATGGTCTTGCATGATATGAAGTTGTAACCCCCGAAATTGTGTAAATATTTTTACAACTAAATGGTTTATGTTGGGACCAAATTTTTAAGACATGACACGAGGTCATGAGAAAAGTTTTTTAAGATTGACAATTTGTTCTATAAAGAAAACGGTTTTCGAAATATGAGATTTTTCAATACCGAGTTTTATAAAATACTACACCAGCTATTGTGCTCTTAGCGCTATTGCGCTTTTGGCATTAATGCGCTTTTGGCGTTAATGCGCTTTTGGTGTTAATGCGCTTTTTAAAAAAAGGGGGACAAATTTTGGGGAGTTACATTGTATGCCATCTGAGTCTGAGATCAGGGGTTCTATGATCGGAGGGTCTGCAGTTGTGAGCTTTGGCTGCGGCGGCACTTCTTTAAGCTTTTGGGTGAAGGCCTTGTACATGGCATTCATCCGATCAAAATTATGAACTACAAATTGCATGATCGTGTCTTCAAGACCCGACTCTAAGATCATCTGGCTGGGCCCGCCTGTGTCTTGGGTGATGGGGGTGGGATCAACGCTTGGTTTTTTCGGGACCCCCATTGCCCCATCGTTCTCTTGAACTGTGGTTCGAAATGGCCCGTCTCCGCTCATGGCTGTGTTTCCAGCTTTTTTAGTCGGTCGACACTATGTGCTATTTTAGTTTCTTTCAAAGACCGTATTTCGGGTCCCACGGATGGCGCCAACTGATAATACGTAAAATCACCGCTTAGTTTTGTTCGTACGTGTCATGATTCTACGATCATTCTAGGTTCTCGACAATATAGAAAGAATTTGGATGTGTCGATCATATAGAGGTAAAGGGTAGGGAGTATTTATTGGTGACTATCGGGTGGCGATTCCCCTAAGGTAACTTCGTATTATATACGTAGTTTTACGCCTCATTTAGGAGAAGAGATTTATATTACTTTGTAGGGAGAGATTTATGGTTTGTTTCTGATTTACTGCCTTCTCTCTATATTATACTCGTAAGTGTGATATTTCTATAGTGATGAAATTCATGAGAGGTAGAAGAAAGAAAATGTTGAACATCCGTCCCCCTCCTTCATTGCTTCTTTTGAGCTTCTATTTATAAGCCAAATAGACAAGTGGCCATGTGATGGCTTTCAATACAAATTATGATTGTGTCATCTGAATTTCTTTGAAGTTCATGTATCTACATACAAGTGGGTTAAGTGGATATATTATTTTATTGCTTCTAGAGGCTTTGTAGCTTACATAAACATTACAAATAAAAATATGGTTTTTAGAAATATACTAATTTTGGTATGGGTTATCAAATTTCAACAACCACATCAAATATTATGAAAATAATATATTAAAAACTCATAGTGGTTATATTTTTTAGAATAAAAGAATTAAAAAAAGTTATAAACCGGTTTTAGTGATTGGACCGACGGTTTTTTAGGTGGTTGAACATACGATTTTCCGCAAACCGACTAGTTTTTGCTGGTTCGTATACAAGTGGTTTTAAGACACTAAAAACTGGTAACAAGACCGGTTCCTGATTCAACCAGTCAAACCGGCCAATTCAAACCAATTTTCAAAACCATGATCGAGACAAATGTTTGTTAAAAAGCTTTTCGCTATATAAGTTTGTCAAATCAATCGAGCTATTATGAAAGTTTTAACTTTTATTTTGCTTGAATTTTAAAGCTCTTTACACAAAGCTTTTCCATTGTTTCCATACTTTCATTACTTCCCAAATACTTCTTTTGGGAGATTTACTACTAGGAGGATCTTTTGGAGTTAGATAATCATCTCCTAATTGTTCGCTAATAACTTGGTGTATTTCCTTTTTGGTTGTACTTTCTTGTATATCATTAATAAACATTTTTGAATGGCTTCTAAAGTAAACTGTTGGGGATTTTCGTTGCCTCTAGAATTGCCCTCATCATCAGTACAGGGGAACCGACCTTCTTGGATTGGTATTCGGTTTGAATATTGTTCATTGTTTTGGTGCATATAACCAATTCTTGTACACACCATTTTTTATAATAGTTATCATATCTAGTATACTTGTATTCAATTTATCAAATGAAAGTGTGTAATCAAAGCTCCTGGCATGACAATTTCTAACCATAAAGTTCTAACAATCATACGTAACACATAGATCCTAATGTTGCCACTAATAGTACTTCTAAGGCACTTGTTTTTTTCTTGTTCCTTACAATTTAATATTAGGTGTAAGAATACCAAACATAATTCGCTTAAATTATGGGTATGATACCAACTTGTAACACCTCATTTTTCAAATATTTAAATTATTATGATTTCAAAACATTTTATGACCTCAAGTCATGTTTAACAAAAATATTGTCCGATAACAACATTTTTATCTCAAAAGCAATTATCCGCGTTTGGGTGTTACAACCCTATATCAATACATAACCATAGTAAAGTTGCCATTGCTAATAAAGTTGTCATAATACCAAAAGACTAGGATACATAATAAAGACAAAACTTCTCTCATATTAAATCCCATAATGTCAAGTATTCTAGTGTTCATCAAAACCATACTAGGAATTAAGCATATTATAGTATCATTTTTAACCTAGAATACATGTCACATAAAAAGAGATACGTAAGGCTTTCGTCTCATAAGATACAAAGAGGTTAGACACAAAACTTTCATTTTAAAACATTTTATTTTCAAACTCATTTCAAGGAGTTTCCTTTCAAAGCATTTGTGCAACTCAAATGATTTGATAAATTTATCACAAATGAAAACTTGCTCAAAACTATAACTATACTTTCATGCATCTATGCAATGTAATGCAATGCATGGTTCCAAGCACACAATTCAAAATTGTCTATCAAGCTCTTGGATTAACCATGAAATGCTAATGACTAAATTCTAAGTTATGTATCAAGTGCTCGGTTAAAACTATGATTTGCTCGTGGCTCACGGTATCTGTCGCTATCAGCCCTTCATAAAACCTAGGTGGTGTGACAAACACTCCCTCACCTTCGTTTTCCACCAATTGTCCGTAGGCAATTCGCTTACCCCAAATATAACCATCGGGGTGTTATCGACCACTACTTCGCTATGGGAGGTATCATCCCAACAATGTTGGTGTTCGATTCAAGACTCAGTGTAGACCTTAGTTCACAATTGAAAAATGCAATACACAAGCTATGCATGCATAAGCACAACACACTCACCCTTTGTTTCCAATAGACCTTATCAACCATACAACATGTGTGCAATGCATAATTAAAATGCTAGCGTATAAACTTTTCACAAAAGCTAATAACACAATAAATGCATGTTTCAAAACATTTAATTATTTCAATTTATATAAAGGCTCGTGCTTTAAAAAACCATTAAACATCTGTGAGATGTACCCTAAAATGAGTAAAATACTTTATGTACTCATATTAGGATTTTAAAGCTAGATTTACCTTAATCTTCAAGCTCCAACTAGTCCTTTCTCAAGTTGAAAATGTGTCGATATTTTTTTATTATACATATTAAGTATCTGTATAATTCAGATAATGCTAAAACTACCATATTGTATTGAACAAGTACAACATTTTAGCATGTCCGTCTCTTGACACTCTAGTAAGTGTCAATTGTCAATTATTCAATTCACTAAGCCTATTATTTCGACACGTCATGAATTAAATGTTTGTATACTTGATTATGTACACATCTAAATTCTATTTACAACATTTATCAATCTTATAAAACGAGCATTCACAAATTATTTATCCCATAAACAATGATCGCCCTTTTGATCATTTACCATACATTGTCATTTTCTAGTAATGTTCAAGTTAGTCCATGACGTAATCCCTATTGTTGGGTTCCCATAAAAGCAAGTCATGATTTCGAATTTAATGTTTATTGTTGGGATTTGATCATAATAACAAAACATTTTGCACAACGGAATACTTAACATTATCAAATCGTAAGTTCATACAAAATTCAAGCAGGAATCATACAATTCATATCCAGGATCATGCAGTTCATAGCAATTGCAACAACTAAAATATGAAAAAGAAAACCATACCTTAGTTTGGATGCAAGGACCCAAACCAAAATCCCTCTAATGATTCACACCCAAGAACACCAGAAAATCAGACTGACAAAACTTCCTCTAGGTTGAAGACAATATCCAAAACCCATTGAAAAGAGTTATGGAAATCGACAAATGGGGAGAGGAAGGGGAGAGACGGAGGGTGGCGGCACACAAGGAGGCCAAAGGGATGCTTAGGGTTTGACCCCTAAGCCTCTATTTATACTGGAGGGCTCTTAGGATTTCAAACTTAAGGAGCCTCCTTACAAACTGCCCCTGGACCGTCTTTAATTAATTAAACTCTTAATTAATTACAATCCACCCTTGTAAATAATTGTTGGGTGCACACAACGGAAGGGCACTAACGAACACGACCAAGTACTTCGACAAACATTCACTCGACTATCTAGGTTATTGGGTAATGAAATGAAAGGATTAAGAATGAGAAAAACAATGATATAAAGTGGTTCACCCAACATCGAGTTGGGCTATGTCCACTGTGAGAAACGAGAGAAACTTCATTGATAAACTTCAATGATTTACAATAAATAATCTATGACTACACTCATATGTTTTTCTTTAACATATTTTAACATAATACAATGAGTAATCCATGAGATGTATAAATAGTGGGATATGGATGGCTGAACACAAGTCTTTGGGTGGGAAAGAACATAAGGACAAACTAGCCTTGCACATTGTCACTTTATAGTCTGATAAAGTAGACAACACCTTGCCACCTTACCCTTCATTTAATGTACAAGTATATATGTGGATTTTTCTAATTGTAAAATCCGGTTTAATCTCATCCTTTATTATATTTAAGCCTATGGTCCATATTAAGTCATACATCCACATAATAACTATTTTCCTTAATATATCTTAACCATATATATATATATATATATATATATATATATATATATATATATATATATATATATATATATATATATATATATATATATGTGTGTGTGTGTGTGTGTGTGTGTGTGTGTGTGTTTTGTTGATATTGATGTTCAAGTGACAAACGAGTGATGAAATGTTAATGTATGGTTGAAATTCATAAAGTTTGCTGCTGAATTATGCTTGCTATTGCAGAGTTATTCACTAAGTATTTGCTTACGGTGTTAGTTGTAGTGTTTTGCAGGTTACAACAATAGTAACGCTCGACTTTGATTGTGGGACGATCTTGAAGATATTCGCTTGTCGCATTGTAACACCCGGCTTTTAAAACAAAAACACCCCTGAATTTTTTTTTCATTTTAAACAAAGGTTTCAATACATAAAACCATAACAAAAGGGGTATATTTTATTAAAAACGGGTACAAGTGTATCAAGGAGAGTATAAAATACCGTAATCTCCTTTGAAGCCGGGCTGCTACTGACAGCATCTAAAAGTCCCACTTCTTTAGTCACGGACTCTATCTTTTCCCTTATCAGGATCATGCTAACCTGCAGGGACATTTAACAAACAACGTGAGCTATAAAGCTCAGTGAGTAATCATATCTGCAAATAACACGTATAAGAAATACATTCATATATAATTTCCTATATATGATAAATCTCATAACCGTATATCTTTATCTGGATATCGGATCCAAACTCCTAGCCATTCTGGCTGACCGTATATCTCTTAGGACTACACATCCTACTTCATAGCCTTACAGGCTGCCATTTGCATACATTTCTGTCCCATATTTCATAGTCATAATTGAGCGCACCATACATCATGGCTATATAAGCCGCACCATGTGTCGTGGCTATACAAGCCGCACCAGAACAGTTTCAACATTTATATCATAGCCCTCAGGCCGTACCAATTGGTTTCAATAACCCGATATCATAGCCATAAGGCCGCACCATTTCTATATAACAATATCATAGCCGTATAGGGCGCACCAGTTGGATATAACATCCAATATCATAGCCATATAGGCCGCACCAGTTGGATATAGCATCCAATATCATAGCCAAATAGGCCGCACCAGTTGGATATAGCATCCAATATCATAGTTATTTATGGCTCACGGGTTTACCCCGCTTTTGCCTAGACTCACGGCTCCGTTCTTGTCATTTCATTGACTCACGGCTTATCCGGTATTGTCTTTTTATTGACTCACAGCTCCGTTCTTGTCTATCGCAGACTCACGGCGTATCTGGTATTGTCTTTTTAACGCATCGGTAACTGTCAAATTTTGTCCCCCGAATCTGTTTCAATCTGCAACAGTCCAATCAATACATATCATATGTGATATAAGTGAGATTACTCACCTGGATACTTGCTGCATTTAATTCCGGTTGTTTCTTGCCTTTGCATGCACCACAACCATTTGTCCCATACCTATATATTCATTTATATACCAAATGATCATAGGTTAGTCATCATTTCAGTTGACTTTACTACACAAGAGTCCAATACAATACAATTGGGGACCATTTCCAATCATTTTCGAGCAATAACCATCATTATAAAAATTTAGTACACTTCCCGAAATACGCGTATTCTACTACAGTACCTTCGGGAGGTCGTATTCTCATTTTAATAATTTTCCATGAAGTTTCATACCATTTTAGACCTATGTTTAAAATTTCAGATCAAACGGATAAGCCTAGCATCAAAATCAAACTTGGAAATTGCTCAAAATGTTAACAAGAGGTTTCTTGCATTCTGCCGCGACCACGCGTCACGACCCAGCCCCTGGTCGCGTCGCGATCGCTGCCAAACAGACCAGTGAGTTGCGATTTAATGCTATAAAGTCCTATTTTCTCTTGTTGAGTCCTTAATTCTTGACTTAATCACTAGGAACTTGTTCCAAGACCAAAACCTTTCATTTACCACAAGTTTTAAACAATGGAATTGGTAATTCCAATCCATTTCTAACATTTCCCGTTTTTCACAATTTTGGTCCTAAACCGAAATTATCCAATTATAATCACTTTTACTAACTTATTCCAGCAAATATAACATCTGGAATTCATTTTCAATCATTGAAATCAGTTTACTCACAAGAACTCCTAATCTAGGGTTCTTGATCAAAGTTGCTAATTTCAACAATAGCAACATACTTTCATGTTCTTGAGATATATTCTCAATACATAACATATTTGAGGTTTAGAATCATTAAACCTCTTAATTCATGACTGAATTTACAAATTTCAGTTTCTATAAAAGTTCATCAAGAACAAGCTAGGTTAGAACTTGAAATACTAACCTTCAATACTTCCAATTCTTCAATCCAAAGCCAATAATCGAATTGTAAGCTTCAATTCTTCAAGAAACCTCCAAGACTTGCAACGATCGCTCAAGAACCCTCTCCCGTATGTTCTAAACACTTCTGCACATGTGGGAGAATGTTCTAACTTTATATTTCCAGAATTTGCATTTTAGTCCTTGGAGTTCTATTTCTTAAACTTTTGCCACAACTAACATATTTTTATGACAAAAACCAGTTTTTATAACATTTTAAGTCCAAAACTCAAAATATTATTACAAACCAAATCCTTTTCTGTCCAAAGGACCAAATTACCCTTCTAAGGTAAAATGACCAATCTACCCTTTTTATTTTCATTATATATAAAGAGTATCTTGGCGTTACACGCATCCAAGGCATCGAGTATTAGCGCTTTTGTATAAAATTGTAACACCCCATTTTCACACAAATTTTTTTTTTCACTAAGACTTTATAATACAAAACATTTAGTTATACATATGGGGTATTACTATTCCGCATCATTACCACAATTTAAATATTTTGCTACATGCTTGACATAACGAAACTACTGTCCCGCGCTCGACTCTTCTAAGTCCTTTCCTGATCACCTGAGTACATAGCATTAAAAAATATATATATACGTAAGGCATAAAGCCTCGTGAGTAATATGGGTTTTAGACCCAAAATAATTTTTCATATTTCAAACATTCCAAATTTTCATATTATTTAATTTCCTATGAGCGCACCCATAGGTATTCCTTCTCATTTGATAGCACCTTCCAACGAGCGCACCCGTAGGTTTTTTATACGAGACGCACCCGTATAACTCCTCCCTCGATAGCATGAAACGAATTCATCCATCAAGGTACCAATTAGACAACTACTTCGCGACGGGAGGTACCATCCCAGTAGTGTCTTTTGACCACCCCTACCGCAGCAGGCCGTGATCTTTATCCGGATACTTCTCAACACATTAACAGGGCTCTATCACTTTATTGATTCTCTTCATTTCTCGTTTGTCTTTTATACAAATTATAGATACATTTTCATGGTACGTTTTCAATTCCATAAACCATTTTCCAATTCCATAAATCATTTTCCATTTCCATAAAACCATTTTCTAATTCCATAAATCATTTTGACTCCAAAACAGTCGGTATAAAACATATTTTGCTATGTACTCAAAATCCACATATCACTCACCTGATACGTAGAAGTAGGTCGCACACATAAGCACGTGATACTCAATAACTCTTATTCTTTCCCGAACCTACATTCCATGTGGTACTGCTTAGAACGAATTAACGTTTACATTTATTACTAATAATTATATAAGTATACATGTATTTTCCCGATACCCGACACGTACCGAGTCCATATCCTTTCTTTACCTTATAAATACATCATTGAGGTTATTAATTATCTTTAATAAGCATATATAGGACCAAACACCCGCTACGAACTCTATGCCGCAACCAAGACCAAAAACCACGAAAGAGTACTTGACAGCAAAACTGAATTTTAGACCCACGACAAGATTTGCAATATTAAACCAAGGAAAGATTAAAAATAAAATCCAATAAAAATCAAGGGTAAACTAGACCCAAAGACAAGGTCACAGGGCCTGACCTCAGATCATTTGCATTTTCCATTTGTAAAGGAAAAATCCACCAAGTCACCACAAATTACAAAAACAGTTACAGAACCTACCCCCAAATATATTAACCAAGAATGAGAATCAAAAGGACTTGGGTTCTGATATTTGGTGTGAACAAACAAGACACATGTATTGAACTTTTCCCACTAGCCTTGCCCTTAAATGATTATCCTACTATCACTTATGAATTTTACAAGTCAGAATTCACTGTTCGTCACAGCCCTAGACCAGCAATGAATATTGCAACTTTCACATGACTTAGGGCCCGAGTTAGTCCAAGGGTTTCTGGACCAAGAAACTAGACACTTAGACCTTTCCAGAAAGGTATGATTCACCCAAAATGGACAAATACACAATTTTATATGAATTTTCTAGGAACAGGCCAAAACAGTGAAGAAATACGAAAATCCCAAAATGACATTAGAGTCTAGAGTTTCAACTCCAAAACCCATTAAGACATGGATTAAGACCTATAGGGTCAGAAACAAGTCCAAATACATTTCAACAACAGAAACCAAGAATTAGAATATGACCCATTTAACCATACTCAACACAAAGCTATACAAAACCCACCAACATACAACACAAGATTATGAACTTGACAAAAAGTGTAGGACACAAATGTCCAGAACAATGAACTTAGAGATAAAGCCATTAAAGCATCCACAAATCAGAAAGATAGCTTGAACCACACCATACACACACCCTCACACATCTCACGGTGGAGACATGGTGGTTCACGGTTAGAAGAAGAAAACAAGGAACAAGATGTGATACCTTTCAATATACACGAAACACCACTTAGTCACCTTGTCACACCTTCTCCTAGATCACTTGAGCACACCACAACACACCACATGAGCTACTTCTTTCTTCAAGATTTGGGCAGCATCAAGAAATACGATGGGAGGGAGAAAAAGCTAGAAGTAGAGAACGAAAAAGAGGTATGTGGGAGGGTGATTCACGACCAAACAAAGGGTAGGCTAAAGTCCACATAAAAAGCCAAAAAAATCAATTCTTTCATATGCTCAGATTCTTCCTGTCGCACCAAATGGAAGTCTATGCCATAATGCAAAAGTTTGGTGTAATGCCAACTTTGGTCCCTGAAGTTTGGGTCTATAATTTCCTTTAGTCCATTATAATTTAATTCCACATTTTAAGTTCCCAAGTTATCATAAACCACCCCTAAACCAACACAATTATGTTATTAATATTATTATTATTATTCACTAAAATAATAAATTCGAAACGAGGAACGTACCGGAAAACGAGATTTAATTCTACAGTCCGCTTCCTAATTAAATTTATTCTCATTTCTTTAAAAATATGCAACTAATATAATCAACGTTAACTTTAACTTTTAACGCCAAAAACGGGGCGTTACAAAAATTGTGTTAACTTGGTGTAAATGTGAAATTTACTCGGTGCTGGTTTTCAGGGCGTTACACATGTAGACAACTTTATGTATAATTTTCACTGCAATGAAGTTTAAATATTTGTTTCAAATGTCGATATGAAACTTTTCACATAATCTTTCGATGAAAATTATCCTTAAAAATTATAAAATAAAACGAATAATAATGACTATGGAATTTTTTGAAAGTATGAATGATTTTTATAGAAAAAAATACAGTGGTCAAACTGAAATTTTAACAAAACTAAATAATTTTTATATTATTAACCCTGCCTTTTTATATAGCATGAACCTCCCATGACATGTTTTAAAATCCGGATTTTTAGTTGACCCGGTGTGATGGCCGGGTTACTGGTCAACCGGTTCAACCGTCGGATTAACCCGTTTTTACAATTTTCATATATTTTATATTTTTCGGCATAATTATATACTTATCAGTGTTGCAGAAATCAGCGATTTGTCGCTTGGCAGTCTTCAACCGATTACGATTAGGCCTAATCGGTCAGCTTGACGGTTTGCTGCAAAAATTGGTCAAATATCGGCCTTGGCGGCCGATTAATCGGTCTTGGCTGTTATTTTTTCATTTTTTATTTTTTAATTTTTAATTTATTATTTATTTTTAAATGACGACACAAATACTCTCTAATAACTCATGAAAACTGAAAAAAATCAATATTAAATAATAAAAATAAACAAATGTATAATATTTGATGTGTATCTGGGAATAAAATGAATCAAACTTTGCAATTTTTTATATTTATATATTTTTAAATTAATTCCTTTATAACTTAGGGTCTCCGATTAATCCCCGATTACTCCGATTAATCCCTTAACCCCACTCGACCGCCAATCTACCGTCAAGCGACTTTTACAACCTTGATACTTATAAAACATAAACAATGTAATTTCAGTTTTTTTGATACCAAAAAACATATTTTGTCAGGTTTTTATAAGAAATATTTACTAAATTTGATAAAGTAATGATTGACTAATTTTAAAAGTTCGAGTATTGAACTCTTTAACCAAGTTTTTTAAACCTAAATTCTATTTTTTTTCAACTGCCGGGTCAACCCGATTTCGGGTCACTGGTCCAACCGATTTTTGGAGAAAACCGGCCGATTCAATCCGAGTCGGACTTTAGCAAAAACCGATCATAATTGACCCGTTCGCTTTACCGGTTCACGGTTCAACCGGCAAGATCAACCTGAGATTTAAAACAGTGCTCCCATGTATGATTTAAAAACCATAAAAACATGACGTATAAATGTTTTTCAATAATCAAACCTAAAATGTAATTTTGTACGAAACTAAATACCAAAATATAATTATGATCGATGTTTTAAGGTTTTCAAACACAACTCTCGGCATACATTGAGAAAAGAGCTCACCAACTTACCCCAACTATTTATGGTCTCAATAACTCAAATAAAACCCCGTTTAATTGAAACTTTGTCTGTTATCTCTCTCTCTCTCTCATCGTCTTCTCCAAATAGCTAAAAGCTTCTGGTTCTGCTGGTCATCAATGGCTGCTTTGCTTGTGTCTATGCTCATATTCTCTATGGCTGCCCATTCAAGTAAGCATATTCCTTTTTCTCTCGTTTTCCCCAAAATACCCGGCTATCTCCAATTGTTTTCTTACATTTTTCTTATAACTTGCTCGGTTTGGATCCGACTCGTAGCTACCGTCCTAATAATTACAAAAATTGTGGTAGAATAGAATCAGAAACTATAAGTTGAAATACTTGGGGATTTCATGGTACTCGTACTCTTTTCGGAATTACAGCTATCGAGACGGTCCGTAATCCGTATACATACTTGACACATATACATACATGCATTTCTGTCGATCTAACCGGTGTATTTTGTGTTAAACTTGTAAGTTTGTTGTGGTTTTCGATGGTTTTCATACATACATTTATCGAGAACACCGCGACCGAGAATGTTTGAATATATACATAGATATGCGTGCATCTATGATCTAACTGTGTGTATTTTGTTGGTTGAAGGTGCAAATTGGTGTGTGTGTAAGAAAGGTGGGCAAGATAAGGTGCTTCAGCAAGCAATAGACTACGCATGTGGAAACGGAGCAGACTGCACCCCGACTCACGACGGTGGCAAATGTTACAATCCGGACACGGTTATGGACCACTGTAACTATGCGGTTAATAGCTACTTCCAAAACAAGGGTCAGGCCCCTGGTACATGTGACTTCTCTGGTGCAGCCATGGTGGTCACCACCGATCCCAGTTAGTTTCTCGTCTTATCCCCGCATCCAAACACATGTTATTAAGCATTTGATTATTTAATTATTACAACTTCAAAACACTTGATCATTCACGGATTAACTAATTAATTACTCATTCTTATTTTGTTGGGGGTTTGAATAGGTTCCAATGGATGTAGTTTTCCAACTTCGGCCAGGTATGTCTTGATGATGAATATTTTGATTTCAATACCATATGTAACTTTTTTTTAGAAATAAATAACAATTAAAAAATATTTTCTTTAAACGCTTTTTAGGTTTTGTATAGTGCATATTATTGTACGGTCAACTAGTGGTGACGACTGAGGACTGTGAGGGTTAACGAGGCTCTGCCCAATAAATTTGTCTTTTTCACACGCACCATGCCCCATTGCATGTTGCTATACAACTTACAATTATAGCCGTTAGATCAGGGCCTTTGAGATTCTGTCAATATTTTTTAAACACAAAACACTTTTATTTTAGGATTAATTAAAATATCAAATAGTACTATGTGAAGTTGTACTACGAACCAGTATGCCTTTTAAGAAATTGTTACAAAATAATCGCTCATTTCATGATATAAATGTAACAAAATTATTTTTCTTAACATATTAGCTCAGAAACTTCTATTTTTCGAAATTATTAGATGTTTTCTTTTTAGGGAGTTCATTTTTGCAAATATACCTTTTATTGAGCAAAAGAAACGTTTTTGTAGTGAACACCACACCCCGAACTTTGTGTTATACTATCCAACAACTTAAGTCAGATGAAATGAAATAATTTCAAAACTAGAATGAACATGTTAATAGATTAAAAGAGGCAATGAAAAAAGTTTTTACATTTCATCATCATTTTTTATTGGTGTGTGCGAATGAGCTATACTTTTATATTATATGTAAATACTATGTATAAATTTTAACACAAATTTATCAATGTATAGTGGTACAACTGGATCAACAACCAACACAAGATTACCAGGTTCCACTTCGACTTCCCCATACGGAAACAACCCGTCAAATACTGGCGTGTTAGGTGGAGGAATGGGAGGAGGGCTGGGCCCGTCTGCATCCAGCATGGATACAGACGTTAGCCATGGTGGCATAACAATACGTCAAGAAACCAACATTGTTGGTTTCTTGGCTATTGTTGGTGCGGCAGTTGTTATGTTTGCGTAGGATTGGTGAAAAAAGGTGGTTGTACCTTGGTGGTCGTGTGCAGTAGTGAAGGTACAAGTATGTATTGCATGTTTGTGGTACTACGCACTATTTTATTAGGGAAATATTAGACAGATAGACAATCATGGAGTTTTGTGTTCTTTTTGTGGTGGTGTCATGGTGTCTCGTCTAATCCCAGATTTAGGTAGAGAGTATGTAACATTTAGTTTAGTATTTTTATTAGTAATTAAATTAAGATTACCAGCTTCTGATGATTATGAGTTGAAACCTAGATATTAGCAGTTTTTGATGTGGCTGTAACATTTAGACATTTAGTCATCTTCTAATTTTTATTCCCCGATAATTAACTTTTCATTTGAAACTATCAGCTAGTACTAGTGTACTACTACAAGGGTTTAATACCACTTACTAATAGTATTATATTACTATAATATATAATTTTGTGTATAATTGTAACATATTATAATAATCATCCATTTTAGGCTAGATAATTATTTTATTTTATGTGAAATAACATCGTATATATTTTATTTTTTTGTCAATTAATATTGACTAATGGGTTATGATTGTTGTATTGGATTAACATTTGATAGATAACTCATTGTAACGGTTATATGTGATGCAATAAACTTTAAGTAAACATAAATAATGATAATTGTTATTTAATATTTATTTGAATTTAATGAAACTATTTATGTACTTATCTTATAATATTGAATTGTATTTTATATGCATATTATATTATTTCATAACTAACTTATCAATTGGTTTTTATTAAACATTGTTTTTGCCGGTTAATTTATTAGCTAGCTAAATAGCTACTCTATCAAACATAGTCACAAGAGTTGTTTGATAACATCTGAATCATTTAGAAACCTAATGATTCATCAACTTCGAACGAATATGCAATTGTTTGTTCAGGCCTTTGAATACCATGATAATGATAAAAATAACCATATTACCTTTCAATTTAGAATTGCACCACAAATATCAAATCAAATGGGCATTCAAGAAAAAAAATCTGTAATTAATAGAGGTGTCAGTGTCTTATAAGAGTAATTAATAGAGGTGTCACTGTCTTATAAGAGTAATGAAATGTATCTTGTGAACATATTTAGTCATTTATGTTTTTTGTACACATTTAGTCGTTTAAGTTTTTTTTATAATAAAATGTATCTCATGTACACATTTTGTCACTTGTGTTCTTTTTGTACATATTTAGTTATTTATGTTTTTTTTTTGTATATTATATGACCATTAAACTTGTTTTTGTTTTGTTTATATATGACCATTTAACATTTTTTTGGTACATATGACCATTAAACTTAATGATCATATATGTATGCAAAAAAGGCACATACATACAAGGGACTAAATGTGTATAAAAAGGTTTAACAGCCATATGTGTATAAAAAAACATAAGTGACTAAATATGTATATGAGATACAATTTATTACCATTAAAAGACATTTACCCTTTATAGAAACCACACAAATTGTTTCATATCTTTTGTCAAAGGATTCAATCGGCACAAGTATACAACATAAACCAACAAACTTTCGTCAACACAATATACAACATAATTCAAGACTCTAGCAATAAAAAACATATTTATTGATGGATAAAATTGGTTAGCAAGTGTTCAATCAATTAAAGTCTAAATGCAAGAAATAACAACATATAATGAAATAGGTTTCAGAAACTACAATGCTATAATCATACAGAAAATGCGTTAATTTTTTCAAAAACATTCATTTATAAATGGATGAAATTGCTTAGTAGGCTTTTCAATATTCAAAATGGACAAAATTTATTGAGGTAGCAACATCTATGTGGTAAATATTGCCCACATAAGCAAAAAAAATGATGTATCAAACTATCAATTCAGTTTTCTCCTATTTTCACCAATTGATCTACCTGATTCTTTTTCGGTTTCAAGCATAAGACTTGGGAACCAATGAAACCTTAAAATTGCAATTCTACTATATAGTTGTCTATTAGTTAAGTTACATGGTTTATTTGCATGATACAATAAATAATTGTAAACTTTTCAGATGGATTTATACTCTACTAGGAAATACATATTACATGAAGAATTTATGATCTACATAAAAAAATTGAAAGAGTGGAAGAGTAAGAAGCCTTTGTAAAAGCTAATTAGATGTGTAAATGAATAAAATATTGAAAATTTGTACTTTTTTTAATATTTCACCCTAAAATAAAATCATGTCTTATATCAAATGTAATATGTTAAACTAACATCAATATAGCCTAGGAACGATCACTTATTATGAAACACTCTAAAATGAAGTTGATTTTGAGTTCACAATCTTCAATCAATTGGTGACTTGATGTACCAAAGAATTTTTTTATAAAAGCCCTTATATTTCTATCATCTACCTTAAAAAAAAACTAGGGATAATGACTTGGTAGGGTAATAAACTTTTTAAAACTGTATACATTTGGTCACTGAACTTATTTTTGTGCTTGATTTACCCATAAAATTTTTAAAATTGTTCACATTTAGTCACTATGTTTTTTGTACACATATGACCATTAAACTTGTTTTTTGTACACATATGACCAATAACTTAATGGTCATTTGTGGACAAAAATAAAACATAAGAGACTAAATGTGAACAATTTTAGGAAGTTAATGAGTAAATCAAACACAAAAATAAGTTTAGTGACCAAATATGGACAAAAAACATAAGTGACTAAATGTGTACACAAGACAAAGTTTATTACCCTTACGTATTATTATCTCAAAAAACTATTACTTATCTTTTTTTGAAAGCGGTTCATATTAAAAAAGTAATTTTTAATTTCAAAAAGTTATATGCATATTTCTAAAAACTTTCAGGAAAAGTTGTTCATATCTAAAAAATAATTAAAAAAAAGAAATTAATGACGGATGAAATCGGTTAGCCGGTTTTTCAAACTTAAAATGAAAAAATTTATTGAGGTAGCACCTATGTGGTATATATGTCCCCATAAGCAAAAAAAAAAAAAAAAAAAAAAAAAAAAAAAAAAGGTATATCAATTAGGTTGTCTCTTTTTTTTATTCTCCCGTTGATACTTCGCTCATTATCAATTTTAAGCACAAGATTTGGGAATGAAGGAAACCTTTAAATTAAATTCTACTATGTAATTGTCTACTAATTAAATTATATGGATTATTTGCATGACGCAATAAAGAATTGTGAAATTTTCAAATGGACTGATCCTCTATTTGGAAATGCATATTATGATATGCATGAGAAATTGAAAGAATGGAGGAGTAAGAAGCCTATGCCAAAATAATTAGTTAAAAAGAAATAAATGCATAATGGTGTTTTTGCTTACGTTTACTTTTGTAGTAAATCTTGTTTGTCATATTGGTCATGTTTGTTTTCTTTGTTTACTTTCGTAGTTAATATTGTTTGTCATATTGGTCATGTTTGTTTTCTTTGTTGGGTGTTGATAAGGACACCCTAGTCTATTATATCTTAGTCAAAAAGCAGTGTAATGATGTCAAATAGTCACTAATAGTTTTTAAAGAGAATTTAAATGCACCAATGAGAACTAGTCAAAATCTAGCATGGAGTGTTGGTATAAAATAGGCTGGAGTGTTAATATAGTTTCCCTTCTTTGTTTTGTCTCAAGTAAAAGTTGTAATAATCTTAAGTTTGAAAATGACATACCTAATGATTTTCCCTTATTTTTCTAGGAAGATGATTGGGTTCCATTAACATGGTTTGTAAATATATGTGTATGTTGGTCCCTGATTAGGTCTGTCATTAAGACATGTCATTCAGACTGTTTAGGTATTAGGTCATTAGGTCTGCCATTTTTGAAACTAAAGTCATTATACCTAATTATTACACTGATTTTTGCTTTGTGGACATAAATTGTCAATATTGCATTTTTCTGAAAACTTTTTTAAACACGTAACTTTTCTCTAGACTTTTAAAAATATGAATGACTTTCCTAAATTTTCATTTACCTATCAGAAACACCAATTCTTTACGAGAAAGCCAGAATGTTTATAAATGTAATATCATAAGTTTGATTTTGATGTTTGCAAAATTTACATAACTTGTTAAAAAGAAAAACACACCCGTTGACTATTTAACTTTACCGAGACTTAAGTTCCAAACCAGGAAACACATAATTGGTGCAGTATACCTTTTTTTATTCCAACATTTCTATTTTCATTTTAAATTTTCGAAAATAAAGTGTAGCATTGCCAAAGCGCTTTAGTTTTATTGTCAAACAAAAATCATAACTAACTTGACATGATAAATATCTTCTAGTAGAAACAAATGTTGTATCTATCTACTCCTGTGTGTATGTTAATGACTCTGAACCCCGTTACACCTGATAACATTTAGCAAATATTAATACTTTTTAAATACAAAGAAAATAATTGATATAGATAAATAAAGAGAAAAAGAAGTCGTGCTAATATATACCACCATGACCCGTATCATTCAAGGTCATCGTGATTTGAGTGTAGCATGACCCGTATCATTCAAATGTTTGTGTAATTTATTCCTGTCAAATAATCATCAAGAAATAGCATTAAAATAGAAAAATGGAAATGGACACAAATAAACGGCAAGGGCCAAAAACTTGAAGGGGGCATGATGTAAATTACCTCGATTCAAAATCTTCTCCACAAGTATCACACGAAAGTCTAGAACTTTTTGATGTTGCCTGATGTCAAATTTAGGGTTGTGTGGTTAATACTTAATACGAATAACAGCAAAAATAAATATTTTTTCACTGTTTTTTGGTGTGATACTACCTTCTGTTTTCTTCCTTTAGATCCAATTTTCAATTTGGCATTCGCCTCTTTTTTATTGGCAACTTTTTTTACTGGTGCTTGCTTTGGGACATTAATATTTTGAGAAGAAACATCATCACTTTTAACATCTTTGTCCCCGTTTTCTGAATGAAACTTCGATGATGATGATGGTTGATCATGATCATGATCATCATCACCATTATTTTGTTTTTGCTGCTCTTTTTCTTCTTCAACTGTTCTATCCTTTTCTTTCCGATTTACCCTCTTTCTTCTACTTTTCTTATTATTATACTCCATCAAGTCTACTTCATCTTCAACCTCAATATAAGCTTTCTTAGAGAAAGCATTATGAATATCGACAATTTCTTCATCCTCAGTCAATTGACTTTCTTCATCATAATCTTTATTTTCATCTTCAACCTCCTTATGGACTTCATCAGCTGATACAAACTCATCTGCATCACTTGAAACCTCCTCATCCACATATTCTTTATCTCCAAAAACTTTCCTCAAAGCTGCAATCTTTTCCTTATGCTTCTTAGATTGCTCATGATTCTTCCATTGTTTATCACTTTTAAATTTCTTCCCACAAGCCACACAATACAACTCATTCTTCTTCTCGATTTCTTCCTCCTCGCTGATGTCATGATCTTCCACTTTTGCCCACTCAGGCTCTTCATAGGCCCTTGCTCTTTCAGCCTTTTCCCTCTCAATTTCCTTCTTCCTTGCCCTTTCTTCCTCTTTCTTTCTTTCTATCTCTTCATTCCTCTTCACCTGCATATCAATCACTCTTTTATCCCTCTTCTTTACAAACTCTGCTAAGCCCCTGACTGTATCGTTGTACTCTTTCCTTGCTTTCTTTCTGGTCTTTTTGTTCTCCTCCTCCATCAACCTCCTGGACTTCCTATTCGGTCCAGCCATGGCATCATACTGATCAGCCCAGACAAAATCCATCACCGTTACAAATCCTAACCAATATCCATAAAACGCATTCACCTGTGCATATGGACTATCCAAATTTCCCATCAATGGCGCCTCTTTCACCACTTCTCCTAACCCTAACTTCTTTGCGAAATTCAGTTCATTTCGATAGATTTTATCAAACACGTCGCTATAAACCTTATAAAACCCCGCGCCTTTATCCGAATAGCCGGAGAAAACAGAATTGGAGAAGAAACCGAAGAGATCAGGGACGATTGCGGGGGATGAATTATTAGCGTTTGAACTGGAGAACAGGATTTGAGAACGGTGAGAATCGTACCATGCACGCTCTTTCGCGTCGGAGAGAACTTCGTAAGCGTTGACAAGCTCCTGAAAAGATGCGGTCGCTTCGGATTCAGAGACGCCGGACTTGACGAGTTTGTCCGGGTGGCGCTGGAGGGCGAGTTTTCTGTATGCCGAACGGATCTCGTCGGCTGTACAGTCGCGGTGAAGACCAAGGACTTCATACAGGCACCGCTTCTCCGACGAAGCCATTGATTTCACTCCTCTGACGGTTTCAACTTATTGATTAGGTAGCTTGATCTTCCGATCAGCTCCGGCTACCAGTGGCCACGAACCACAACGTTCTTTTCACACGGTTATTGTATTTATACTTTAGGATAATTTCGTATATACCTAAATAAATAGTTAAATATCATAATCATATTTGCCCTAAATAAATATCCAAAATATTATATTTGCCTAAAACATTTATTTAACATTTTTAATCATTATTTTTTATTAAATGACTATTATACCTTTCTAAACAAAAACTTTTTTTTAACATTCTTAATCATTATTTTTTATTAATTTTGGTTGGTTGGGTTCTAAACAACTCCGTTTCACTCCTAAAAATTTCATGCGGGTAGATTTCCACTAAAGGTATGAAATTATGGTTTGGAAAATGGACCGCCATTGCTAAAGAGTCAGTTTTGATCGAGCTGCCATATTCGCCAAATTCCTTTGTTTGCTTCACGTCGCCAATAATTTCATATTTCCCTATCCTCGTAATCGCCAAATTCCTCTGTTTGCTTCATGCCAATAATTTTAAGGGGGGTGAGTTTTTTTCACCAATCAGATTGCACCAGCTTTCCCTTCACCGCTCCCTCTGTTCACGACATGTCCCCTTCTTGAGGCGATTCTCTTACAAGGACATAAAGCGATTGACAAACGATTTCAGTAAGTATTTGCGACTTCTTCCCATGGGACTTCTTATAAAGCTAGGTTTGAAAATGGTGAGCTTGCGGTGGTGAAAGAAATACATCTAATTGATCAAGAAGACGATTTCTTCTATCGGGAGGTCCAACTCTTGGTACGTTTGCATCATCTCCAAGTTGTTGCCCTTAATGGAACAATTGAACGCAACCCTCTTCTATCTTCAAGGTATTTTTTACCTTCCATTCATTTTTAATGTCGTCAAGAATGGGTTGGTTTATTTGATTTCAACCCGAGTTTAGTCGTTTCAAGCTTCTTCACTGTCTGACATCCCGTCTTCAAGCTCGGTTCCATGATTTTTGTCACAAGCTGTTCGTGAAGGCCCAAACATACAAAAATATAATACTAAATTTCATTTTTATTCTTCCGTCCTATAATAAAAAGTTTAAACTTAGAACTACTTTTGATAGATATTTATTCTTTCCCAATATATTTTTTTAGTATTCATATCTCAATAGTTTAAAATTAGGATGTGTTTGACAAAACTACCTGGAAGCTAGTAGCCGGTAGCTGGAAGCTGGCAGTTAAAGATTTTAGTTAAACGCTACTTCAACTAGCGTTTAAAATAATAGTGTTTTATTTAAAGTAAAAGCTTCAAGCTCGTGACGCCGAACGATACATTTGTTTTTATTAGGGTTTTTTCTTAAACACTAAAAGCTACAAGCTCTCAAACGCTCCCAAAAGTTTCATGCCAAACAAGCCCTTAAACCGAAACTAAATCTCAATCTTTATAATCCCTTGATTATTTTTGGTTAATTAACTTTTCATTAACCTTCTAATAACGTCATGCAATGCAGATATAGTGGCAAATCAATGCAGATATAGTGGCGATAAAGTACATGAAGGCATACAAGATTGTTCGCTTTGATTATCATTGGGAACTCGAAGAACATGTGAATATTCTAAAGGGTTAATTACATAAAAAACCATATACATTGAGTGTTTTTTCGGATTAGACCTTATTCTTTTTCCTGAAGAAGACCTTACATTTTAAATAGATGAACAAATTATTTAATACTTAAAAAATGGTTACAACAACCTTAAAAGTATAATCAAATATGCTTTTAGTTATTTTTGGAAAAAAATGTTTTGCAGAATTTGGATGTTTCTTTATAACATTATTGTTCTCTTTCTTTATAACGTTATTGTTCTCGAGGATTATATAAGTGTGAAGTAATTTTTTTTTTTGAACCGGCAGAAAATTTATTAAGGCCACAGCCTAACAAGACAAAGGCAGGGCAGAAAAAGGAAAAGAGCAACACAGACTACAAAATGTCAAAGGGATAACAAACCCAAACATGCCAATTACAGTTTTTAAACTTCCCCCTATATTTAATCCAATCAAAAACTAGAGTAACAATATTATCCGCCACCTTTGGAGCAATAGCACGAGTAGATCTAAACACCTTTTCATTCCGCACCTTCCAAATACACCAAAGATAACCATAGACGACCCCGAGGAGAATTTTCTTTTTCTTTGGGCAGTTACCCCAGTTCGCCGCGAAATCCACTAAAGCCGAGACGTTATTAAATGAAAGCATGGGTAGACCACACCATTTGCACAGCCAATTCCACACCTCGATAGCAAACGGACATCCCGTGAATAAATGATCCGTGTCATCGGTCCCGGAAGAGCAAAGATGACAGGAAACAGAACCGACCCGAACCCCCCTTTTAGACAAAGCCATAGCCGACGGAATTCGATCGATACATGCCCGCCAAACGAAACAAGTAACTTTGAGCGGGGGAATATGAAACCAAACGGTGGGGTTCGCCATAGAAGTAGTGATCTTAGAATCAATAAGCACCCGGAGGTCCCGCACATGGAAAACCCCATCTCCGGAAAGCTTGGATCTCCACCTGTCCAGACCTTGAGAAGTGAAAGAATTAGAGAGAAGCCCGATGAGGGAACGCAGCTCCGACAACTCCTGTTGACTGGAAGGAGCTTTCTTCCAGACCCAATTGAACTTATTCGAAACAATACGCTCCGACACAAAACACGACTTCTTTTTATCGAGAGAAGATAGGCAAAGAAACTGAGAGGCAAGCGCGCCACCTCCCATCCAATCATCGAGCCAAAATAACGTATTAGAGCCAGCCATGATTTTAGTTTCGAACAAGGAATTGAAGTTGATGTCAACCTCTTCCAAGACCTTCACCACCTGAGCAATCTGAGACCAAACTCCAGCGAGGGACTTCTTGGCAAGGTGCTGAATTGGTTTTCTGCTCAAGTTATGGATACAACATACCACTTGACGCCATAAGGCTTCCGGGCAGTTCTTGAATCTCCAAAGCCATTTAGATAGCAGCGAGAGATTGAGAGAGCGGAGAGACCCGACACCGAGCCCACCCTTTTCCTTTGGCCCAAGCACACAACTCCAAGCGACTCAACTTATCTTGAATTTATCGTCACTGCCCCCCCAAAGAAATTGCCGCCTAATCTTTTCCAGCTTTTCAATTATAGAGTTCGGGGCTTTGAAAATAGAGAAAAAATATAAAGGGAGGCTGCCAAGGACAGATTTAGCAAGAGACAAGCGACCACCGAAGGATAAACTCTTGGCCTTCCAAGAGCTTAGCCGGTGTTGAACTCGCTCAATAACCGGAGACCAATTTCGTTTTAGTTTCATATTAGCCCCTACGGGGACACCCAAGAAGATGAAAGGAAGAGAGGCGGCATCACATCCTAAAATCCGAGCACACGACGATATATCTCCTTCCGTAACACCGATTCCATAAACTTTTGACTTATGAAAATTGACCTTAAGCCCCGAAGCAGCGTGAAAGCATCTCAAAATTCTAGCAATATTAGAAAAATTCATGCTAGACCAATCGCCCACGAATATCACGTCATCCGCGTAAAATAAATGAGAAATAGAAGGTCCTCCTTTAGGAATTTTAACGCCATGAAACAGCGATTTCTGACAAGCCGAATTCACGGCCACGTTGAGACCCTCCATAGCGATTATAAACAGGAAGGGCGAAAGAGGATCACCTTGCCTAACTCCTTTGGTGAGCGGAAACTCCTTCGTCGCAGAACCATTAATTAGGACGGACGCCCTAGCGGAGGAAAGACACCCTTTAATCCACTTCAGCCATGTCAATCCAAAACCCATTTGCACCATGATGGACTCCAAATACCCCCAATTAATAGAATCAAACGCCTTTTCAAAATCAACCTTTAAAAGAAAAAGTTTTTGTTTATCTTTTTTAGCCCAGTTACAAATCTCATTTATGATCATCGGCCCGTCTAAAATATTACGTCCCTCGATGAAAGCAGTTTGGACGTCGCCTATCACCTTACCAATGACTCTTTTGATTCTAGAAGCAAGGATTTTAGCAACAACTTTGTACAAGCTGCCGATAAGACTGATGGGACGGAAGTCAGCGAGGGAAAGAGGGTCTTTCACCTTGGGAAGGAGGGAGATAAAAGAAGAGTTGCAGCCCCGAGAAAAATAACCACTGGACTCGAAATGCTTCACAAAACGCATGACATCATCTTGCATAAGGGGCCAAAAACGTTTAAAAAATTTGAAGGTGAACCCATCGGGCCCGGGTGCCTTCTCGTTCCCACAGTTCCAAATAGCATCTTTGACCTCCGAAAGTTCAAAGGGAACTTCTAACGCGCACCTGTCTTCCTCGAAGAGACATTGAAAGTTATCATTGATAAGAGAAGGACGATCACAACAGGTTTCTCTGAATTTATTACTGAAAAAATCCACCGTCTCTTGCTTTATAGATGAAACGTCTGTTTTCCAACTTCCGTTGACCATCAGTCCGTGAATGGTTTTCCTCCTGTTTTTGACTTTAAGGGAAGTGTGAAAGAATGAAGTGTTTTCGTCTCCTTCTCGCACCCACTTAATCTTCGATTTCTGCATTAGATCAAATTTAGACATCTTTTCCAGATCAAGAATACTCTGCTTAAACATCCTCCTGTCTCTCAATTCGTTTTCGTTGAGGCATCTAGACTCCGCTTGGATCTCAAGATCATTCACCTTGTTTTTGAGTTCACGCAACGTCTTATTTTCTTTTTCATATTCCACCCTCCTCCAAGCACGAATGGCTTCTTTAACCCATTTTAGCTTGTTAACTAAATACCAGTCCGGAGCTCCATCACCCGAAAAGCTACTCCACGCCTTAGCAACAAAATTATCAAATCCCTCTCTAAAGCACCATGAGTTAAAGAATCTGAAAGGCGGAGGGCCAAAATTCAAATAGGTGGTACTGAGAATGATCGGGGAGTGATCAGAATATTCCCTAGGGAATGCGGTGACAGAAGCCGTGGGGAAAGCTGCCAAAAAATTAGGACAAATGAGGAATCGGTCAAGCTTGCTAAGTTTGCAACCATCTTCACAAAAATATGTAAAACGTCTCCCTCCCATGTTTAAATCAATAAGACCCGCATTGGCAATGAAATTGTTAAATGCCTTTGCGATCCTGGGACAGAAGACCGAGTTAAAACGTTCCTCAGCTCTTCAAACAGCGTTGAAATCACCAAATAAAATCCAGTTGCCGGGTCTCGAAGCTATCAAATTGCGAATCTTATTCCACAAAACGATCTTATCGGCAGGGGCTTGAGGGGCATATATGTTAACAAAAATAGTCTCGCCAACCACACCTCTCCAGTATCCAATAATAGCCATGAAATGCCTAGCTTTTATGATATCAACGACTTGAAAAAAATCTTTATCCCATAAGCAAAGAAGACCACCAGATTTGCCAACTGATTCAACAAAATCGAAACCTATATCGGCATTAGCCCACCAATTACCGATATTTAAAGGGAGGGATTCCAAACGAGTTTCTTGAATCCCACAGAATGTGATCCTGTTTTCCTTCCTGAGCCGAGAGAGCCATTCAATTTTATGAGAATCGCTCATTCCCCTGATGTTTAAAGACATAACATTCATGGCTTACCGATTTTAGCACCACCACCACCATTGAGCGCTTCTAAAACAGCTCCATTCCCAATTTCTACTTGGAATCCCACCTGTTTGCCGATGACAATGGTTTGACCAACCTCAGAAGACGACGCCGACGAGCTGTGAGAGGGTGAGTTCCTCGATCGATCCGGAAGATCGGAATTTTGCGAAGCAGACGCATTTTTATTCAGATCGAATAAAGGAGGAACGGGAGCTTTATCGATGAAGGTTGGGGCTGTCTCAACACAAGAAGTTCCCCTGTTTTTCTTTTTGGTGCGCCTTCTCTTTACCGTTGAATCACCAATCTCGAAATCGGGGCTACTATTAAGCCCAACAGTTGAAGGACACCCAGCAGACCCACATGGAATAGGCCCATTATGTGTTGCACGGCCCAGAGAAACAGACGCAGGAGTATCGTTAATGTTCGCCGCAATGGGAGTCCTGCCATCATTAATTTCGTCACATGCTTCCAAGATACTAGTAGACTTTTCGCCTTCCACAAAAAAACCTTTCGTCTTATCGGTATCATCTCTCACCTCGCCGACTGCCGGAGCCGGGTCCTTCGCCGGAGATTCGCCATGATTAACAGGTTCAGGACCCCCAATTTCACCTTCCTCAAAATCTTCGTGCACATAGGTATCGGATACACCATCGTCGTTGTCATCATCTTCATCTGAATCTAATAAAGTCTCCGGTTGGAAAGGCTTGAATGGAGTCCAATCATCCTCTAATTCAAAGACCCCAATTGAAAGCTTCACACCGTTGAGCATGGCATAAATTTCGTCATTAATTCGTTTCCGAAAGGCAGTGAGAATACAGACTTTGCCCACAGACTTGTCATTACCATTCCAAAAATTGCAAGAATTAACCAGAACCTTCCCAAACATACCAGCAATGTTGGAGAAATTAGCTTCATCCCACGCTAGTGTGGGCACACCAGTAATCTTAATCCAAGCAATCCTCTCAAAACGAGTGGGCTTCCCACTGAACAACTCCAACCTGGTGAACCATTTTTGCCAAATACTTCTGTTTGCCTTGAAAACTTCTGCAGCTCTACTCGACTCAAACTTAATGACTACCTGCATACCCCCAATATACTTACAGTCCACCACCTCATAACCCTCCAGCGAGAAAAGTGAAGGAAAATTACAAAGAGTATCAAAGTCTTTAGTCTCACCGAGTAGGGTGCTTTTATCTGCCCACTCCTGAATTTCTTTAATACTAGCGAGATTGATAACAGTTGGCGGGGGAGGAGGATGGTGTTCAGTCTTCCCCGAGAGGACATCAGAGAACGATCTGGAATCCCTAGTGACCCATGGGACAGGCTTAGTGGAAAAGAGATTAGATTTACTAGCAGCACCCTTTGAAACGGGACGAGGATGCTTGGCAAAATTTGCCATCAGCTTTCTACCCCTGCATATCACTTTGTTCAGACCACCTTCAATGTATTCCGCATCCTGCACATTGGCATAGCGGATAAAAGCAAAAAACGAACCGGAAGCATCCCGTCTCCCAGCGATGTAGATGTCGGCAAGAGAACCCAACTTCGAGCAAGGACCCCACAAATCTCTTCTGCTCACATCGCCTGATAGATTTGTCACGTAGAATGAAGTCAAAGATGGATCTTCTGCCGGGATGGTGGCTTCCGACCCCTGCCTCCGCCTGACTTCTTGCCAGCCCCCACTTTGTCGCTTCATTTCTCTCTTTTAAGTGTGAAGTAATTTATAACTACAATATGTCATTCCATTCAACAAGAATAAAGTACCCTTATGAAATTAAAGCAGAGAATGAATCACATTATGTGAGAATTTTTGCTTTAAACTATAGATTACGAACAAACATGAATTTTTTCGCTCTATGTTAATGTTCAATTCTATTATCTTTGGGTTATTGTGTACAAAACGTCATTTAAACGTTTAAAGAAGATACATTTTTTTAACAGAAGCGTTAAGCTAACTTGAAATAAAGAAAAACTGTTGATAGATTGAGTATTGTGGATGCTAAAAAAAAACCGAACAATACAAAGAACAGAAATATATTTATCACAAAGTCATCATGACCCAAACTTTGACTTTTTAACATCCATATAATCAATATTTTCTTGGATAATTTTCACTAACAAAGTTAAATACATCATACATTCAATCAAGTAATAAAAGTCACATAATCGCTTTTGAGTCCTAAACATTACCCATAATGCCAAGGTAACTGATTCGTAAATATTAGCTTGGTTGATCAGACCAAACAAGACCTCTAGCTTCAACGTACTTCCATAAGAAAAGAAAACCATACATATATAAACTATTATCAAGTGTCCAAATTTTAGTTGTAAAAAAGTTCTAAAGTCTAACATCCTTCTTTTTTTAAAGTGCATTTTTTTAGTTTTTGGTGGATTTTCACGTCATATTTGAATTTTTAAAATTTTTGGTGTCAATTTTGACATTTTGTTTTGTTAAACATATCCTCATGTTTTTGACAAAGGTCGGCCAGTCGACCAAGTATAAATCTCGGGAGGAGGAAGGGCGGTGTTAGAAAGCAAGCTTTGAGGGTTCCCATAAACATCCGGGACTCCAATAACACGGTGGTGATGGTGGTGATCATGTGTGGTTGTGGAGGCAACCACCTCCTCCTTGTCCATCGGCAACCTATCAAAAGTTGCATTCATAAAAGTAGCGGCCATGATCACCACCGGTCCTGAAGCCATAAGTGGGCCTGCAATCGCTCCACCCACCACCTGCCCCTGCGGGCCAACCAAATAAATAGCCAACCCCGCCACGCCTGGTGGTGCAGGTGGTGGCAAAACTGAACCGATCAATGATAAAATCTCGAATCGTCCGTGAAGTGTAACAACTGGTCCGGAACCCGGACCAGCGGGTGAAGGAGCCGGTTGTCTCAGCATTACGTTGCTGACACAACCAGCCGCACTTAGCACCCATATCCCTTGTTGTTTCCTCCTAGCAAAGGTGGCTAAGCTTTCAACAACATCACACCCTGGGCTAACCTCCATGGCATGGGCCCGTAACGTGTTGGCACTGTCACGTGTTATGATGATGGGTGGTTTCGGCTTGTTTTTTGACCCGGCGGGCCGGCCACGTGGCCTTCTTACCACATGCTCACCGGTTTTTGTAATCGCACTAAGGTCTCCACCTCCAGCCATGTTTGATATGATATTGATACCTTTCCACTTTGGGTTAAGTTAACCAATTCCATGTTTATGTAGGGAGATCTTGTCGATATAATTATGTCCAAAAATCAAAAGAATGACTAAAGATTAGGAGATTGTTAAGTAACACCAACTCTATATTTCTCTACTTTATAAAAAAATAAAATTCCTAATTCTCAACTACCAGGAGGGTAGTAAAGTAATTTCACAAAAATACCCGTGAGTTCAGTTACAAGAAAAACTGAAAAAGAAAGAAATTAAACGATATGTTTACGTAAAAGACGAAAGTTCGAGAAAGTAGATCTGAAAAGTGAAAACTACGTACGGATGGGGAACTCGAATTTCACGATCATGGAAGAAATTTTTTGTAATAATCTGTTTGCGTCGCGCTCTTCGGCGGAACGGGGGGAGGTCCACTCCTGGTAACGGTGGAGGCTACCGGTGAAATCAGTAAATAGGCCGTCGACTTCCATCGTGTTAATCCAGTAATCGTATTCCATATAAGGATCTTCGCAGAAGTTGAAATGCAAGAACTGATTTTCGTTGCGGAATGTGTATGGGTGCACCTGCAAGTGTAGAGAAGAAGCTAATTTCGACTTTTCGAGGTCAAACAGACAAAAAATCAATTAGGTTTTATAACCTTAAATATAAAATACCTGTAGATTATGTGCGTGTGCTCTAGCGATAAGATCAGTAGGCTTTTGAATGTAGTTATCTTTTACAGGAACAATCGTATCCTTCCACGGGCCAATTCCGACGACATATTCCTTGATAAAGTTGAAATAATGATCTGAAGTAATTTCTTGATACGTCTGAAACGAAAACAAAGAAATCCAAAATTCAAAATGATGATCTTTTTACCGCGTTTACGATTCATGACTTTATTTCACACGGACCGAGCAGCCGGTCTTAAACCGGGCCCTTATCGTCTTGTCCGGTCTGTCCTAAAAAACCCGTGATGTCTTTACCTGATTTGTGTCCTGGGTTCTGACGTCCACGTCATCAATTAGAAAAATCTTTGGTAGATCTGTCTTGTTGTGGATATGAAGAAGTGATGACGGGGCAAACGACTGAATAAAACAAGGCTTTTTAAGCCATTCTTTTGACCGATATGAACCTTTATACCCGTATTTCTTAAGAATTTCCACAAATACATCTTCAAATCTCTTCCCTTTAGGCCATTTCACCTGTCAAAATGGAACATTAATTTCATAAACCCTAACGTTAACATTGCAAATACACAAGTATAAAAGTATATTATATAACTCACATGTTGGTTCATCAATACAGGGCTTTTAATTTCTGGATATATCCCAACGACCCGTGATGCATTTACTGCAATTTGAATGTACTCCTCGAAGGTTATAATGGGAAATTTTCCTGTTCATGGACATAAAACATATATATGTTAGAGTAAAAGCTAGTTATTTAACAAATATGTAATTATTTATAAGACAAAGTTTGACTATTTATGATATATCACGAAACTAACCGTTATATTGTTGATCACGAAACGAATACCTCTGTTTTGCCCTCAAAGTTTTTAGTTCTTCTAATGTGAAATCAACTGCAAACAGCCAAATTATTAGCAAGTTATTTAAAAATTTGACTTACAGAACATTGTACTTTCGGCATCTTTCATTTAAGAAATCTACCCAATTATAGCATTGTATTTTCGCTTCCTTTCTATTATACAATGTGATTTTAAACATCCTACTTTCTCGTAGGTAAAAAGGGGTAAATGGAAGTAATAGCAACAAAATTTCATTTATTTGTTTACTACTTCCTACTTTCATTTCTTTCTGTTACATCATTATACGTTCAATCTTTTTTATAGTAAGATGTTGTACTTTCAAAATTCTACCAAATTACAGCATTGTAATTGGGTAGAATCGTAGATTAATTGAAGTGCAATGATGTATTAAGGGGAAATGAACATATGATGCTATAATAAACAATTTAACAAAAGTATGTTGCTATTTCTTAGACAAACCTTGATCTAAGTCAAAACTGAAGGAAGGTATGCGTACAAATAGACAATCCAATTATAGCATTGTACTTTCAGATATATACCCTATTATGGTAATGCACTTTCGATTTTTTTTGTTATTGGATAGATTTTTCAAAGTGCATTGCTGTAATAAGGGGAAATGAAAGTAGGATGCTATAATAAACAATTCAATGAAAGTTGGTTGCTATTTCTTACGGAAACATTGATCTTACATATGAACAATCCAGTCATATTAGCTCTTTCAACTTCATAGGTCCTTTTTCGGTCTAAAAACTCCTTGTGATCTAAAACATCGGTTGTATCATCAAGTATGACATCATGGTGGCACATAAGAACACCATCTTTGCTAGCTAAAATATCCGTTTCTATAAAGTCTGTGCCTTCTTCAATTGCCCTCTGTAAGAAACAAAAAAATCCAAATTTTTTTTTAAATTAGTAATAGCCATATGTTTAAGAAGTATGCGATAAAATAAGTACCAGGTAAGAAGGACCAGTTTCTTCTGGAAGTTCTCCATTTGAACCACGATGTGCAACGTTAAATGGACGAAAAGTTTGTAGGGGCATTTTTGTCTTTTCATCGTTACTTGGAAGTGGGTAGAGGGGCCTTGAAGAACATTTGATGAAGAGTAGTAGAAAAGTAATGATGGCGACACCTGGCAAAGAATTTTACCAATTTAAAACATTAGTTTGGATATTTTGGGAGAGGGCAAACTATGATTTTAGGGTCAAAACTTTCGTATTTAAAACTTTAAATTAATAATAGTTAAAAAGTATATAAAAGATCTTGAAAACTGCATAAGAGTTAATACAGAACTGGTTCAGAATTTGCAAACAGTTTATACAAAATTTGCTCAATAAAATAGCAAATTTGATCTAAAATGTCAATGTGGTCTGTTCTTTTGGAATGAAAGATATGATTATCTTGACCGGAAATAATTATAAAAACATAATGAATCACTTTTACCAAAACACTCAAAACTGATTAATATTAAAAGTTGAAGTTGCAAAAGTAAGATTAAATGCACATTCAAACACACATTAAGTATTCGGTTTAATGTTTCTTTATGTAGAGGGGTTTATGTTTAAAATATGATCCATTATATCAAAATGTCAGATGTAAAAAAAAAAAAAAAATTGAAGTTTTATTAGAGATATAAAGTTATACCATTAGAAAAGGAATGATCTAAGCTGCGATTGTTCTTCAACAGTTTAAGATGGAATTTCCTAAAGGTTTATAAGATTTAAAGACACATACAGCAAAATTTGATCCAAGACTGCTTATTTGAAAACAAAAACTTAACTAGAGCTACTCGCATTGACTTTTGAAGTCAAACCAAATACTTAGATATTCGCAGCGAACTTTACACCAAATTTTTCTACATTCGTTAGTTTAATCTAATCATAACCTCATTCTAAAAAAATATCAAAACCCTTATCGGAATTGCACTTAAAATCTAGTTATCATGAGCATAAAGTGTGTTTCCATGAATAGTCTACGACTAGCGTTGTTCGTTAACATCGAAAAAGTTCATCACTTACACAAATCTGCCAAATCGAAAGAAAAAACTGAATGAATACACATAGATGATAAAGAAATTAAAAACTTGGGAGATGAAGTTCAGGTGAGATGCTTACTGGATGAATTCATGTTGATTGGGACGTACTCCTTCCACTCTGAATCTCTCCGTGGACTGATGATGTTCTTGATCTGTATCCCCCAAAAACTTCCGATCTTCTTGGGGGATTTCGTAGTTTGATTCGTTTAGCAAGAGAAACAGAGGCTTTATAGAGATTGTACCTTAGATCAATCCCTATTCAACGCCGAGTTTACCTGAAATTTGAATTATCATTTGTTTGGATTCGGATATTCTCCTTAGCATTATCGATATATATCTCAAGATATTATTATGGGCCCTATTATTATCTATTCATTTTGATCTTTTTAAAAGCCAATACAAAACGTACACAATACCTTTTCAATAACATGATCTCTCTAGGTTTTTAAATAATAATAGCCAAGGTTTTTATTATTATATACAAAATGTTGGGATTAAATCGGTTTTAGATAATTACCAAACATGTATTATTATACTCTTGCTCTTTATTATAATATCTTAAAATTCAAGTCCTAACTAATTTTGTACCGTCACATAACACTAACTGTGATTTGAAACTGTCAAAGACAAACACGTTAAATTTATTATTAAAAATTCTTATAATATATATTTGTATTTGTTATGAAACTCAAAATGAAGCAAATAACAAAATTTGGCAACAAAGAGCTGACGAAGGGGAATAAAAGAAATTATTTTAAGTCTCGAATTAAACTTTGAGATACGTCTATCTCAAAGTTAGTTAGAAATTTTAATTTATTAAACTATCAAGTAAAATAGTATTCTACTATTCTAAAGTTTTGGGTAAATTACATTTTTTACCATGAGCTTTGTTGAAAGTTACATATATCGTCCTTACTCCTTAGAAAGAATTTTTCATGTTTCTTTTTTGTCTATAGTAAATGTTTTATTGCTTTTCAATGTGTTGCACATTTTCTGATTGCCTACCTAAATAGCTAGCATATGTGATGCCCATGAGGGTAGAAATCGTCATTTTATCACCTACCCTCCCTATCTTCTTCTTACGACTCACACTCCTCCCACCTTCTCCGACTCCCTCTACGTTAGTGACTTTTTTGTCTCCCTCTCTTCAGAAATTGTTAAAAACAACAAGTTGGTGACACTACAATTAATATATGGACCTACTGAATTGCATACAATGTTTAATTTAAAATAGAAAGAGAAATAATTACATAGACTTCTTTATTTTTCATCATAATGATGGTGGTTTAATTAAAAGATAGAGAATAGATGTACCCAATTTGTAATTTGGAATGTTTAAATTATAGATAATTGGTCATTTAATAATTAGATAATTATGTTATTATTAAAATTTTAGATTACTTGGTCGCCAGGTTAGGGTTAGGATCGCCTATATAAGGGATCCTCATGACCACACCTTGGAAAACATCAACTCACGATCTTTCTCCCCTCCCTCCCACACCTTTGACTGAAATCTAGCTCACTGAGCAAATGTGTCATCTTTCTTGTTTGACAACTAAGCATTATCGGAGTCAACTCTTTAAGTAATGAATAAAGTCAACAACCCAAACCTAAAAGCAAGCTCCCACAAAGATTTTAAAATCATCGAAACATCTATATAGAGTTAAATGCATTTTAAAATCATCGAAACATTTATACAAAAACTAATTTTTTTGCTTTGGACAACCCAAAATCAATTTGGGAATATGTAATTAAGGAATGTAGTATGTATCTTATTATGGTATCTAGGACTAGTGAAAGTGCAAAATAGAGTGAATGTCATTCTTTCACCGAGGCTTAATGACATGGTAGTAGAAGGCAAAAGATTTCGTGATATGTTATGATTATCAAGGTTGTAGTGAAGGGGAGTTAATTGGTGAACGTTGTGTGTGCATACCCCCTCCCCCTCCAGGTTAGACGAGTCGAAAAAAGGTGTTTACTTATGCATGATGAAATGATTGCATGTGGAATGATAATAACTTTTGATCACGAAGAAAGAAATGTCTCGTGAGTAGGAATCAAACTAAATTTCTTTGTGTATGGGGAAGCGTTTGCATCGAGAATGATAAAAAGTTTACAGTCATAAAAAAATGCCTCACACCTCACCAGGGCAGAAAAAAGCATCTTTTTTTCACAGACATTGCTAAAAAAACAGTTGCATAAGAAATAAACAAATTTGATACGAGATTTAATTCTTATCACAAACTTCAGTTAACACTCACGACACCGTAGCAAGCTCTATTTAGAGCATCCACAATAGGAGCTTTTTGGGAGCTTTTTCACCCAAAAAGCTCATAAAACTTGAAAAAGCTATAGGGAAAGGTTTTTAATTTACAAGCTTTTTCACATGGCTTGTTAATTAACAAGTGTTACAAAAAACCTCTTGAAAAACCTCTTTATAGTGAAGATAAATAAGCTTTTTTTTTTTTTTTTTTTTTTTTTTTTTTTTTTGGTAACCGAGGACCCCACCCGACCCATCCTTTGGATGACCCTGATGAAGCAACCTCGGGGCCCACGCACACCTGGCAGCAGGGTGGTCCGGGTCAATCACCTACAGGGGTAGAGAGGTGGCCAGTGGCCATCCCCTGATTGAAACCTAACACTCCCTATGGGGAAAGGGAGGGAGTGAGATTAGAACTTGGAACCTCTTTATGGGGGAAGAGAAAGAGTCCTAAGCCTTATCCACTAGGCCATCAGGGTGATGGTTAAATACAAGCTTTTTCATGAAAAAGTTTATACAAAAAACCCCTCCTATTGTAGATGCTCTTAGTATTGAATAGCTGTAGTCGTCATTAATGTGTCTTGCGAAGGACGAGGTTAACGTGAATGTTTAACGATTTTACTTCTAGTCAGAAAAATAAAAACTCTCATGAATACATGGTACAGTCCGCAGTTATGATGGTCATTTTATTTAATTCCGGATGAAAATGATTTCATTCTGTCACAATCTCGCCTTTCATGGTAATTTTGGTGAATAGGTTTTTTTTTCCATATAACATTTTATTCCATTATGATTCTAGTTACGAACACCAAACACTACATAAGGTGTGTTTGGTGACAAGTAGTGCAATCAAACTATTCAGGATAAAGATATCCATATACAACTGGACAGGGCTACAAATAATAGGAGGACACGTGGCCAACCCCAACAACAACCACCGCCAATCCAAGAGCCTTGTAGTTTCTTTCTGTATCACTCAAATCACATCAAAGGATGTGCTAAAAAGCACAAAAATTAAGATCTTAAGAGCATCAAATTAGAAGAAGGAGAAATATGGCACTTCTGGTACCATCAATGGCTACCCAGAAGCCTCTTGCATTTGCTGTTGGATATAAGAAGGTTAGCGTGGTTTTTGTCATCTGTAAATCCTATAGTACAATTAATCAATGCATCTGAAACCATTATATTTGTATTTTTTGTGTGGATGTCTGTCTGTATGGATCTCACTTTCACGGTTTCACCTTCGTTATTCTTGAATCATAGAGAAAGATTTAAAACCATATTTAAAGACTTAAGGATAGGTAATTCGACCTAAAAATTCTTGAAAGTTCTTATATCAATTATATAACTTCTGCTAAAAACCTAGTAAAATATAAACTACATGTAATATACCGACTAATTTTTTACCCTGTTACTTAACATTATGTGTATATCATATTATGACATAACGTTTACATTGTTTACCCTTTTTTACTTTTGCCATAAATCACAGGCTGCAACAATGAAGAGCTCAAGATCAACAACTAAATCAAGCATCAAGCTGCTAACAAATGTCGAAAAACTCAGACTCCTGACGAAAGCTGAAAAAGCCGGTTTGCTTTCAGCCGCTGAGAAGTTTGGTCTTTCACTTTCGTCAATAGAAAAACTAGGGCTACTCTCGAAGGCGGAAGAGCTCGGAGTCCTTTCAGCCGCCACTGACCCATCGACCCCATCGGCTCTCTTCACCTTAAGCTTAGCCATACTGGCTTTGGGTCCCTTTTTCGTGTATTTGGTACCCGAGGACTACACTTGGGAAATCGGGTTGCAGGTGGTGGTTGCTCTTGTTTCTGTCGTCGGTGGCTCGGCAGCTTTTGCGGCCTCAAATTTTGTTTCAAATTTGCAAAAGTCAAGTTAAATTGTGTGTTTTCGTAGCCTTTTGTTTGTAAACACTTTGGATTCATAAAGTTTGCATATCGTTAGGCTAACCATCTCTAACCAAAAGTTCACGAAAATGATATAATTTTGGTATAAAGAATGAATTATCTTCACGAATCACGCCCGTTGCATCATTTTTTAACACCGAAGGGATAATCTAAATACATTTTCTTATTTATATATATATATATATATATATATATATATATATATATATATATATATATATATATATATAGAATTAGGATCATTTGAGGTCAATTAAAAGGTTGAGGTCTTGAGGCCAAATATAAACCTTTGATTTTTTTGTTTTAGATGGCTGATATTAAATCCTATAAATAAGGTAAGTTTATTATTTGTTTGATTAAATATAATTTTTAAAAATACGTAAAGGTTATATTAGTCTTTTTCCAGGCCATTTAGGTCTATAGAATTCACACCCTTTCCGCCAATTTTGCAGTCTGATGGTTTTCTTCCAAAGTCTTCGTATCTTATTTTTCATATCCCTGATTTCTTGGAACAAAATCGCAATCAAGATTATAATTGAATAAAAACAAAGAATCCGTGTATCAAATAAGCATTGCAGCAAGAATCCATCGTATACTCCATAAAAGTCGAAGATTTTTCATAGGGTTTATTTGGAATCGGTAATCGTCTATCACGATGGAGTGTACAGATGACGAAGCTGCAAAGAAATCGTAGATTAAGAGAGGTAAGAACTTCTTCCAATCTGTGTTATACTCAACTATATGATGCACTTTTCGACTAAGATAGTTAATTTTGGATTATGTTTTCTAATCTTCTTCTTGTTTCTTCTGATTTTGGAATACCCTAAAATTCAGTTTATACATTATGATTAGGTTAACATATGCTTTATATATATACATGATTTTACTGAGTAATGTGAATAATATAGGTTTAATTTGTTCGATTATGATACAATCATCAATGATTGGCCATTTATTCTGGAACCGAAATTGAAAGAAACTGCTTTAATTTGGAATTGGGGTTATTTGGAATCAATATATTATAAACGTTTAGGTGAATCAACAATGATTGTAACGACACACGCATATTTATTCTCATGTGTACAATGTAAACATGGATTATTGATTAGCTGCAATCAGTAGTGATTAATGTATTCAGACATCATACCTAAAAGAGGTCACGAATGCAAAGGAAAAGAGGAGGCATTTTTGGACTAATTAATCATTTTAGAAGTGGTTGTATGCAGTTGCCAATATTGTTCCCAGGTTTTCTTTGTTTTGTCTACTACATCCAACTGTCCTTTTCTTTATTAACCTAAAAGTCGTTAATCATCTGTCTAAACATTTATTAATCTTATTTTGACTCAATCTATACTTTATTAAACGATGACTAAGTTATTTAATAATAATTAAAGGCTTATATAAGTATTTTACGGTATTTGATCAATAACAAAAAGTAGGATGCTAAAATTTGAAAGAAAACAAAAGTAGGATCAAAATTGTTAGGAAAGTTTAGAATAAGGTCCAACCAAATCTTAAAGCTTATTATGGACAAAAACCGTTATATGTTTAAATGAAACAAAAAGTACGATGCCAAAATTTGGAAAGGAAACAAAAGTAGAATGCTATTTCATAGCATTCATGATTGTAATCATCAGCAACAATTAAATTACCTTTGTTTTCTGCACCCTTATTAGTTTTTGCTTATGTATGTGTTAACAGTTAGGAAGCAAAGTGAACGTATAATGAAGAAGCATGCATTTAGTCGTTTCAAGAACAATCCATCGGATCCTGTGATGATTGACATCGATGACCTGAGAAGCTAACAAGTATATTTTCATTAATTATAACTAAAAGTTGTCTTTTTAGCATTCAAATGGTTCATCGCATTTCACCATTTTTCTAACAGAATGTAAACCAACGACAACACATGATTAAATTCAATCATCTATGATTAATACATATAGGACATAAGCGTAGATGATTGCGGTTATTTAACCTTGAAGTAAGGACCAACATTGAAAAAGGTACTAATTATGGGTTACTCACGGAAAAAACTAGAAAGTACAGGACCATTATTGTAATTTACATAGTCTGAACTTAGTATGAAATTAGTCTGAAATTGAAGATGTTTTCAAATTTACTCGGTCTGAAATTATTTTTACTCAGTCTGAACTTAATTTTACTCAGTCTGAACTTATTTTTATTGAAGTTAGTCTGAAAAAATAAGGAAATCACTAGGACCAAAATTCTACATTTCTTAATATTCATTTGTTATTTGATTTTTATTGCAACAGATGTTAACTCAAACAAGACAGGGGAACTTAGGACTATAAGGACCAAATTTGAAAAAATAAAAAACAATTTCAATATTGTACTACACATGCTAAAAATCAGAAATCATAAGGACCAAAATTCTACATTTCTTAATATTCATTTGTTATTTGATTTTTATTGTAACAGATCCTAACTCAAACAAAACAGGGGAAGTTAGGACTAAGAGGGTAAAAGGTACTGCTAAACACATTGAAAGCCCAGTTGTACTAGAAAGTGGTACTTCAGACAAAGGTAAAAATACTGTTGTGGTTTAATCTGATTTTCACACACAATCACAGATGATTACATTCAATCATCTATGATTAATACATATAGGACATAAGTTGCTAATCATTTATGTTTAACACACAATATATTTTATGATATGTCAAACCATGTACTTTTAATGATCTAATTTCCATTTTTTATGTTGATACCATAACTTTTTATCGGTTTTCCTTATTACATCCAATCATATATGATTAACAGAACCATGACATAAGCTGCTTAATCAATTTTAATCATTTGTGATTGTATGCTGCATAACCTTCTTTAATCAAATATTAATTGAGTTCAATATTTTTCAAATATATTTCAGGGAAAAATGAAAATACAGTCACTCCAGATACACTGTATTACACACGATCAAACAAACGGAAGGAGAAGAGGGAAATAGATGTTTTCAAACAACGACCAATTCAGCAGAAAAAGAGAATGAAAGCAAAAGAGGTTGCAGGCGTGGAACTCGAAAACAGAGACAAGATAGCTAAAAAGAAATCAAGAAAGAAACAACCAGTTTTATTCAGTAATGATTGTATATAGCATTTCATTTTGTAATCAAGAATGATTGTATTTGTTATTAATTATGTCCACATTGTTAAATCAGGAATGATCGTCTGTTAAACTATATATAATCATTGTGTAAATATTACATAACATGTTAATTACAATATTTAATCATTGTTGAATACATTATACATTACACATGTTACTTACAATGTTTCATCAATATGCACCACAATCATTAATCATAAAAATTAGATGAATCTAGATAACCATGTGTAATCACGAATGATTATGTTTGTTAAGTTGTACCACAAGCATTAACACTTATACATCAGTGATATTTATACTCTGCCGAACCAGTTTATAATGCACATTACACATAGTACAATCTATTTATGCAAGGAGGTGTTAAATGTTAATCATCGTCGTATGTCATTTTTTTATTACAACAATGGTACAACTACAACGATACCAATTCCACAAGTAAAGAACGTACAACTTTCAATGCATGATGTAATCACGAATGATTATGTTTGTTAATATAGATGTCCACCTTATGTAATCAGCAATGATTGTCTATCAAACCATATACACTCATAGAATAAATACTATATAACCATGGTAATAATAATGCATAAGCACTTTCTAATCATTATCGAATACATCATACATTACATATGTTAATTACAATGTTGAGATATTAAACAAGTTAAACAAGTTAAACAATGATAATCCAAACAAATTACATAAAAATTAGGTGAATCTAGCTATTCATGTTCTTAAACAAGTAAAACAATGATAATCCAAACAAATTACATAAAATGTCAAATACCAAAATTTCGTTTTTTGATTATAAATACACATCGAATCCAGCCTTTTCTGCATACAACTTATACATGTTAATAGCATCATCCAACGATTCGAAAGTAGCCTTTACATCTACCATATACTCCTTCGGTAGAACTGGTTGCCACAATTTCGTTTTTCCACCAGGTGATTCAATTACATTACTGTTGTACGATTCATGCTCTGACTCGTACTCTTCTTCTGCTATATCACAAAGTTATTTAAAAAATCATTTACTTTAATGATTACAATTACTAATTAATGCCAATTACATAGTACACATTATCATAAATCCATTATCACGTAAACAAACTTATAAACCAGGTAGTTATACTAGTATGTAATATGACTATATCACATGAGTAATCAATCATAAGTGATTAAGAACTTCTTACTTATCCATATTTTACTGTTAATCATTAATGATTACGAAACTGTAATACATAATCCATAACCCTTTTATTTTCGTGTATTACCAATACATACTTAATGATTAACAATTAACAATTTATCATATTGCAGTACTATTAATCATTGATACTCCAAATTATATTACCGATTCATATGAAAACGTGATCAATTCAGCGAAACACATTCGAAAAATACATTACCTTCACCGTCTTCTGAAACTTCGATCATCTCTATGGAATTATTGGCCGACCCTTCACCTTCATCACTGATGTATCGATTCGAATCCATCACATATGAAGAAAATCGAAAATTTCACTCCTTTTGTTGCACTGTTAACGTATACTCGATTATGATTGGAATCGATTACATAAAATTAATTTCCACAAATTGATTTGATTTTTGAATTGCAATTGAACGGATTACAGAAGCAAAGACGATTTTTTTTCACTGGATTCGTAAGATACGTAATTGATCTTCAATTGTCCTGTAATCAAGGAAAGACCACGACTTCCTTGAATATAGCTAATTAAGTTATATCATTTTTGATTAAAAAAATGATTAAATTACTAATTTACTAAAACACCCTCAAAAATTGATTGGCCTACAATTGGCCTCGCGACCTCAACCTTTTATTAGGCCTCAAAGGATCCTCTCTCTCTCTCTCTATATATATATATATATATATATATATATATATATATATATATATATATATATATATATATATATATATATATATATATATATATATATATAATAGCTTTTTAGTTTTCTACAAATTCATCTATTACAACTATAACGTCACGAATTATATTTGTTTCAATTAAATTTATTCGCATATGATATTATTGAAACAAATGATTTATTAAAATAAAATGTCCCATACATAATTGCATATCACAATAAGTTTATGTTGCCAGTATCTCATATTATTGTCCAAAACTCGGAAACTAAATTAACATGTAATATGAACTTGATTCTGAATATGATATTACAAGTAACAGATATTACAATTAAAATAATGTTTCACAAGTACACAAATTAAAAATAAGATGCATAACATTCAAATTTGCAAGACCAAATTGTAAAAGGAAATCAAATACAAAATATGATGCAATTATAGAACAAAGCATTGTGTTTAAGGATGCAACTATTTTATGTCAAAAATGAAATTGGATGTTGTTGGGTTAAGGATGGTCTTTGTAAGTTGCATAAATTGCTATTTTTGTGCAAAAGGGTGTTGTAAAGAATAAAGATCCATATCAAACAGCAATGGTCCATTAAAAATCACTCATATACAGAACGAGTCCACCAAAACTAAAGAAAAGGGTAAAGCACTAAATTCATGGTCAAAATTTTGATTCAAACTTTCAACTACTGTGCTGAATCCGTATCCTTATTTGGTTGATGATGATTGTATCTACCACCACCACCACCACCATTCTGATCAACTCTTTGATACACCTCTGAGTTTCTCCCTGAGGGCCCGCCCTTTGAGCGGTTGTTAAACTCGCCCTGGTATCGAAACTCGTTCCTTCCAAAGCTTCGTCCACCAAAGTAACCACCACCACGACCCCTGAAGCCGCCACCCCCTCTTCCACCACCGCCACCCTGGTACCGCCCCCTTCCACCGCCGCCAACTGAAACCAATTTTACAGATTAATCTACCAATTTATAGCATTGTAGTTTTTAAGGCACTTGGGGTTTACCTCGTGTTGTGGTTCTCTTTTCTTCAACCACCACTTGACGATTACCGATTGTGATAGAAGGTGCCTGAAAGAGATTACAGCATTGTACTTTTTATGACATTGTGTTTTCAAAAATCTAACATTGTACTTTCAGTTTCTTTTGTAGCGGTCAAAATTGCTTTGTCTACAGATGATAGGAAAAAATGAAAGTACATTGCTATTTTCTGGATTAGGATGAAAATAAGCACAGGATAGAGGTTATACCTTTATGGCACTGTGCATGGAATCCAATGACTCGAATTCGACAAAACCGAAACAAAATCCCTGTTGCTGGAAATTAAAGATAAGTTTTAGAAATAAATTAAGAATATAAAAGTTACTAATTTATTAAACGTGAGAATATAGGAAAGCAAACCTTATTACTTCTGACTTGGATGCCGTTACTTTTGATGGGCCCAAATTTTTTAAATTCCTCCTCAAGTTGTGCAACTGATGCATTCATAGGCAAATTCCGTACATATATCGAGTGACCTTCAACTAAACCCCAATATATTAATGTTAGTAGATGTAAGGGGACAAGTGCAAGAAACAGCAACATACATTCATTGATTTGTCTATTATAGCATCCTACTTTCATTTTTTCTTTTTACAGCATTGTACTTTGAAAACTCTACCCAATTATAGCAATGTCGTCCAAATACAAACCAACTTTTACTGCTATAATTGGGTAGATTTTCAAAATACATACTGATAAGAAAAAACTTAAAATAAAGACTAGGTTTTTCCAAGTACAATGTCTTGGTAAGACAAAAACTAAAAAGAAGATGCTGTAATAGAAAGAAAGAAAGATAGAATGCTATTAAACACAAACAAACAAAAGTACATTGCTATTTCTCACATTCATCCCAAAAGTAGGAAAATAAGTTTGTTACCATCATCATAAACTTTGCTGCTTTCAGGAGCATTAACAACCACATGGACTGATGTTTCTGGTTCAGGTGAAGGCTTTGCGGGCCTAGGCTTGTGTTGATCAGTGTTGGCAGGTGCCCACCTCAAACTACTTGTCTGAATATGGCCAGAACCTGATACACCACTAACCTTACTCACCCTCACCTGTAAAACCAATTAAATCAATAAACCAAAGATAAAATACAAACAAAATTTTTTGAATAAAAAATGTAATTAACCCACAATTGAAGCATATGATTTCTTCTCCTCTTGGGCAGAAGAGGAATCCGGTTTCTGAAAATGACTTGTTTCATTCAGGCTTGTCTGTTCAGGTTCATCAACAACTTCATCTTCAATACCTGACTCTGACCCTTCATTATCTTCAGGGCCACAAACTTCTGGTCCATTATTGAGATCATTAGGTCCCGAATTCTTATTTAAGACATGAGTTGAATCTAAAAGCATAACAGAATAAGTAAGCACAAGAGCAATATACTTTCATATAAACGTGTATCATTGCATCCTACTTTCATTTCTTTCTATTACAACATTGTATTTTCAGTTTTCTTTCTTATTAAGGCATTGTACCTTAGAAACTCTACTCAATTATAGCATTTATACTTTTAAATTTGTTTTCTTATTATAGCTGTGAGAATTGCTTTGTATTTAGATAACAATGCTACAATTTGGTATCTTTTTCAAAGTACAATGATATAATGAGAAGGGATAAAAGTAAGATGCTATAATAAACAAATCAACGGAAGTGGATCCCTATTTCTTGCATTTAACCTCAAGTTTATATCTACCCAATTACGGCATTGACTTCCAATTTTTTTCTTGTAATATCAGTTAAAATTTCTTTGTATTTAGATGACATTGCGATATTTGGGTATATTTTTCAAAGTACTATGCTGTAATAGAAAGAAACGAAAGCAAGATGCTATAATAAACAAATCAATAAAAGAACATTGCTACTTTTTGCATTTAAGCCTAAACCAATGAAAGTACATTGCTATTTCCATGTTAAAGTTACTTATTTACTTGAGACAAACCTGGATTCGGTACTGCAAGATCCACAGGAGCACTGTCTACAATATCCTCAACAGGTGCAGAAGTTGTCTCTAATGGTGCAGTTTCTTCAATATACCTAAAGACATCATTTTGAACAAAGTAGCCTTTTTCTTGTGGAGCAAGAAAAAAAGTTTGAGCAAATTTCCTCTTGATGTTGTCTTTTCCAGTTAGGCATCCAGTCACCAGAACAATAACCCCTGCCTGGTGTGAATCTTGTGCATCTGCAGTTTTAATCTCTGCTTTATAGTTCTTGTAATCAAGGGACTGAATCTTCTCATCAATTGCCTGGTTTGAAAAAGCTTTCAAACTTTGATTCTAGTTATATAAACATGCAATAATCAATAGAAAACATCAAATGAACTTACTTGCATGGTTGTTACTGAATTCATAAGACCATTGCTATCTGGCCTGCTTAAGATGCTTGAATCTTGATAAAATTTATGAACCAATTCGGGAGATTGATGAAGAATATGGTAGTACTGCTCCACGAATGCATTGCCAACAACCTGAGCACTTGGAAGAACAGCAGCAGGATTTGCTGCTTGTGTTGCCATCTATAAAGTATAAACCATATTTGGCATTGTTACACAAGTGACAAGAGCTTCCAGAAATATATAAATAGTAATACCGGTAACATTTTAAACAAAATTAAATCTTTGAAAGATGAATTGTTGGCATGATAACTGATGCATTCAAGGGTATGATCCCATAGATTTTTCGTGCTAATGCATTTCCTTTTCAATATACCTTATAAGCACGAGGTCTTCTGGTATAGGAATGTAAATAAATAACCACATCTAATATCATACCCCAGCCAGCCCTAATTTAGCAACCCTATATAACATTCGGATTTGAGAAAAAAGAAACGAGAAGCATACTAGCTGTGGATCGAACCCTAACTAACAAAAAACAAAGAAAATCAAACAATATCCGCAATTTCCAAACAACTACAATACATGCAGATTAAAACCGAAACGAGATCTAACTCAGTCAAATAATCTCACAAGCGAAGGCAGAAGCCGCAGAAATTAAACCACCAGAGTTAAAACTCCAGTTGATCCGTCAGTCAGAATGACAATGGTTAATAAGCGTCAAACGAACAATCAAACGTCAAATTAAGGAAACTTGAAATTAAATAAATCATTTAATTCAAGTGATCAAAGAGTAAACTTCGTAGATCAAAAGAATGATTATATTTGTTATGAGAGGGGAATCTTAACAGTACCTGATTTGGGTCTCTTATAGAGAGACAGAAATGAGCGTTTGTATAAGAGTGGGATCTTTGAGGGTTTTGCTGTGTATCAAAGGCGGAGGACAAAGAAGAAGAAATGAAAGGACAGAGCAAAGATTATGAAATTTACGAATGTTCTTGAAAACGAGATCAAATCAAACTGAAAAGGAGGTTTTTGTTATTGGAACAAGCAAGTTCCACTTCAACCCCCCTGTAATTTAATTATTGAAATATAAGTACTTATGATTTTTTCAATGTCTTATTACACAAAACAAATAATAACATTGTGATTCTTCCCATTAGCAAGTACTTATGATTTTTTCAATGTCTTATTACACAAAACAAATAATAACATTGTGATTCTTCCTATTAGCAATGTTTTAAATGGCGTGAGTCATGACAACTTTATGTATGTGTGTGTGTCTTGTATTATAACCCAGACATATTGATTAACTTGAACCCATACATGAATACTACTACCAAAGAGCATGTGGCTTAATGATTATAGACAAATAGATTGAGGGTTCAAGTCTCGCTTAAGATAAATATGTAGATTTATGAGTAGATTTAAGGGATGTATGAATTAGTCATTCATTAAAAACATAAATACAAATTTATATCAAATATATCACGTTTATAGAAATATTATATCAACAACTAATGATGTATTAGTTAACAAAAACACAATGGTTTCACACCTAGTAAAAAACGAAAAAAAGCACGCCTTATAGTTTTTGCCATAATGTGCTATGGTGTGCGCCACGCCTAATAACACCACCATGGGATTTTTTTGGGGATGTTGTGGTCACACCTTGCTGCCATGACACATATTGGCATCGCATGGCGTGCCTTTTAGAATACATGATTAATGTTTGAGCATAATAGTTGACCACATTATAATTAGATAGAAAAGCTAGGAATATTAAATTAGCTTATGAAGTAAATCAAGCAAAGAAATTGGAAGTTAGACTAGGTGGCTTTAGAGATAGGTAATGTCATTAAAATCCCTTAGTATATAGTTAAAAGTCCTTAAAAGAGATATACATGTATTCTAATTTATTTGCGAATCAGGTGTGTTGGCTATTGTTTGTTACATACACTTATAATGCTTACTATAAACTAACACATGCAAGTAAAGTAACTAGTTTTTATGCAACATAAACATGTATCAGTGCTCCCCCATTAAGATGACCCTTGTCATCATGGACAAAAAACAACTTATTTAGAGACTCCTATGTAGCCTCTTCCCCTAACTCATACTTCTATTCAATTAACCATTCTATATAAGAATTATTACGTTTCTTCATTGTAAGAACCTTAAAAGTTTATTCGGTATAGGTGGATCAAAAGATGTACATGTAAGAGGGACATCTAGAACTTACGACATGTATCTATAATATTTTTAGTAAGTAAACATGGAAAGTGGGGTGAATTGCAGTTGTAGGAGGAAGTTGCAGAGTACAATTAATTGTCCCAACTTTAGTGAGTATAAGATAAAAACTATAATACTTAGTTTGCAATTTTTGATTTGCTTTAGTTCTACACTTGATTGTTGATACTATTGTAGTTTAAGAAGCCCTAATATCCTACCTATCCTACCTTAAACACCATGTATGTGATCCTTTTTGCATTATGGTCCATTATATTTTACGCCTTTTATACTTATGCTTTATTTCTCTATCACTTGCAGACTTTTATCCACTGCTTCCACATTGCTTTTACTAGCGAGATGTGATAAGTGAATGAGAGGTTTTTGTGCCAAAATCAACTTCATAATTAATGTACTTTATAACCGAGTGAAATGAAGTATTGTACCAATAATCCTTGAAAGATAATAATTACACCAATTAAAAGGTTTTACTGAGAAAACACATATTAAATAACCTTCTATGTGTCTGTTGAGCACCTTATTAGAGCTGTAAGTGCTCTACGATTATGAGTAATAGTTATGTTGGAATATTCCATTGTATGTAAAAGCATATTCCTTCAACAATATATGAAGTGGAGAAATGATATTTTGTGTATGTTTACCATCTTATTTTCTCTAGAGAGCTCCACAATGTAGACATTAGGTAGAGAGAGCATGGCTGGGAATTCCATTCCCTAGCCACTTGTTCTTCATGTAATATTTTACTCTTTCTATCCGTATAAGAAATTCTATATAATGTGTTTATTTTTATGTCGTTAAACTTGTTTTAATGACGTAAAGTTAACAAATATCCGTTTTAGAGCGTCAAAGTGTTTATATTTGATTTTAATTAAAACAATTATTAAAAGCATATTTTATTGACAAGATCATGCTTAAACTAAATAAATATAAATTGTCACTAAAGCTAATGGGTTTTTATTAAATTTGAAATAGTGTTGTTGAGTTTTTAGTGACGTATTAAACTGTCGCTAAAGTTGTTGAGTATTTATTTTAGTTTAGACTAAGGGGTACCATTACCACTCACCCCAAGGGGTTTGAGTGACACGTAGGCGCCACCTCGCTTTTCCCTCGCTAACCCCTCACCCCTTAAATTCTAGGAAATTGTATCCTCTCGCCATACCTCATTTAAATATATATACAAATATGTATATATATATATATAATGTGTGTATAAGAAAGAGAAAATGAATGCGGTGTTGAGAACCCGCATTTGAGAACACCACACACCACAAACACCAACCAAGATGATGTTCCTGTGCAGTGTGGTGTTGCCACGTCAAACCCTGCACTCCATCCCCCTCCCACACATATTGGTCTTATTGTTCTTGTTTTTGTGACACTTCATTGCTATCACGAAAGTTGCAGAATTTTAAGAATGTATGAATCCGGTAACATATTGCCACTATTAGACTTATGGTTGTGATATTTGGTTGGGAAATTATGTAATTAATTTTATACGACATGTGTGTCGGTTTTAATTTTTCTCATGTAATGTAACTTTTATTTTAATTTTAATAAATTTAATTAGATATGAAATTGTATTAGGAAATTATTTATAATTAAAAAAAACCGGAGACCACCAAAAGAAGACCATGTATAAACACACTTCCTAACAAGGATAAACTCCACTTAGAACTTCCAAAATCCCAAACAGGATAAATCCTATAAGACCATTATCCAAACCCTCAAGTTTGACCAAAAGTCAAACTTGTCAAAAAGTCAACGGCCAAAGGTCAAATTCAATAGAAGTCAACAAGCAAAGTTAGTGCCGCTAACTATGAACAGTCTCAAAATTCTATTAAGCTCTTAATCCATTCAGCCAAGGTCTTAATCCTTCCAGGGACTTTCCAAACAGTCCCAAAGTCCATAAAAATCCTAACTTTAACATCCAAACGTAACCATGCAAGCTCAAGAATAAAATCCAAGTCTAAAATTGTCCAAAACTAACCAAAATCACCAAAGATAGTTTGTCTTACTCTCTAAACCATCCCAAAGGTTCTAAATCAGACCTTAAGGCATAAAGTTTCAAACTTTATCCTTCCAAACCATGGACAATCACCAAAAGGGACCATTAGTTTAACCCATAAAACCCCACTTAAAACATGAAGAGAACCATAAAAATGCATAAAGATGGGAACTTTACTCATAATGGTCCAGAAACAAAAAGCTTTAGCTGATTCCCACATGAAGAAAACCTCCTAGCAACACCAAGCATCATCTAGCATCATAATCTCTTCCATACAACCTTCCAAGGTGACCAAATGAACCAAAAACCATTCAAGAGAGCTAGAGAGAGAAAGAAGAGAAAAACGAGTTTGGAGGCTGAAAGGGTGCAAATAGTGGCTGCCCTAGGGTTCCCCAACCTTAAATATGGCCCAAGCATGAAAATCTAGGGTTTTAGCCCAAACTCAGCAGTTAGCGTCGCTAACTCTTCAGTTAGCATCGCTAACTCAGATCGTGCAAACCCACTACCAGACCCTGCGAACATTAGCGACTCTAGTCCTTAACATTAGCGGTGCTAACCTTAACATTAGCGGCGCTAACTTCAGAATTTCCCAAAATCTCATATTTTGCTTCCTTTTTCGTGTTGAACTTGAACCTTTCGGGATTAGGGTCTTACATTGAAACTCTATTATGAATATATGATATAGTTTACTATGAAGTTAAATGTTAGGAATTTTGAACCTTTCTAAAGGTTGTATAGTTATGAATTTTCAAGTGAAAGCTAAACTTTAGCACTTTGAACTCTATGATAAGTATAAGTGAAGATTTTCAAGAAATGTTTTGATATAATATAGAATTGTTTCTAATATGAATACTATAGCATAATATGAGTTACTTATCTTCATTTCATTAGATTATAAGCATGTTTATGACTTCTTAAAGATTTAAAGTTTATGTTGTTAAGATTTATATGCAAGTTTTCTAAAAGGATATGTGTTGTTAATGTTCGTATGTTAAATTCTGGTATATACATATCATGGCACTTGTGTGTGATTGGCTTGTGTACAAGAAAAGTGATGAACATGCATATATTGGTTTTGATTTCATAAGTGTCAAGTAATGTTCAGACAATAAACATATCCTCATAACAAGATAAGAAAAAACCACTACTGAGATGGTACCTCCCGTACTGAAGTAGATGTCTAGGCCAAAGATACTATAGTTAGTTGATTTTTTCTTCTCACTCTGGTAACGAAGATATGGGGAAACCCATAAGTTTTTCTATAGTAGTTTCGTGACCTTAAAACCATATTTTTATACGATGGAAAGATACGGGGAATCCCATAAGGATTTCAATTGCTTTTGAGTTATGATTATGCATTGTATACATATTGCATCTTGTATGATTTATGACAAGCAAATGTAAAGATTTTATTTTCAAGTGAGATTATATCATATTTTTAAAGAAACAAAGTTTTCAAGAGTAGCTGTTATCATGAATGAAAAGCCTATGTTTCCAAGTATAGCTTTGGTAAGTTTTGTAGGGTTTTATATAATCAAGAATCATCTCTCTTATGCTTGAAGAAGCTTATGTCTTGTACAATAAAAGTTATTGCAAGTTTTGGGAGATTTAATGTTCTGTAAAGTTAAGGTTTATGCAAATTGGAAAAGTTAAATTCCAGGTATCGCTTTGAAAATCATTTTGCAGAATGTTGACATTTTTATGTAAAATTCCACTAAGAGTGTTTATTCTCTTTTCTTAAAGACCAAATACTAAGAAAACATTTTGAAAATTTTTGTGTCTAAAACCCATGTAGCTCATGAGACAATTTTGTCTTATGTATTTTGGTTTTTTTTCTTATAATGCAATGTGTTAGGACCCGGATTCGGGATATGTGAAATAAGAACATCATAAACACTCAAGAACGATATATCAATTAAACACGATTATTGTAAAAATGAGAGAGTAGTACAAAAAGATAGGAGCAATGCTTACTCAACTACCATGAATTAATCTAAGCACACCACTCTCTGAATAATAACAAATGTACAATGTGAGCTCTATCCTAAAATGAATAAATGAATGACTATATATATATATATATATATATATATATATATATATATATATATATATATATATATATATATATATATATATATATATATATATATATATATATATATATATATATATATATATATATATATATATATATATATATATATATATATATATATATATATATATATATATATATATATATATATATATATATATATATATAGGGGAGCTATAGTACACAAGTCATAAGGCCCAATACCCACATGTCATAGTGGGCATTCCAAGCTCTCAGGTCATCCTCTAACGTAAATATTTGCACGCAACAATCTCTCCCTCAAAGCTTGGAATGGATGATGCGACCCTAAGTACAAAATCTAGCAATTAGCGATTCTGAAAACCAATAGTGATAGGTAATGTAGAAGCAATAAAAAATTCTCAACTTTTCGGTAGTCTTCAAAACATGTTCTAGGATTGTGACAATACCTTTTCATGCTCCAAAGGAAAACCTCATCCTTGAGCACCAAAAGCAAACCCATAAATAAGCATCTCAAGATCAGATGTGTCAAAAAGACCCACTTCGGAATCAAAACCTGAATCACTTCATGAACATGAAGAACTCCCCCTCAAAGTCACATCGGTATTCAAATATATACACGAAGTAAATTCGCAAAAATATAGCCCCCCTAAAAAACGTCAAGTAATAATCCAAAATCTTGATCTTCACTCAAACTCAATGAAGATAAACCAAAGTTGAATCGATCAAAGCGTCACGAACTCTGAGAAAACCCAAATGCTCAACACGAGACCTAAAAAGAATGCACCAACTTCAATAAATCTTTGCCAAGCTTCACTAAATTCACCATTTTGAAAAAGCACAATATTCTTTCAAACAATCATACTAAATTCTCCCCCTTTTTATGATCGCAAAAAAAGCATCAATTGTGTGTGAGAATGTGCTCGAATGGATATAAAAATATGCTAAATTCCCCCATGACATGTGGAATAAACAACAACATCCAAATCGCCTTTGACTTGGCCTGAAAAATATATGTATAAAATAGCGAAATATGTACAATAGGTAACTTCGATAATGCTTCGGTAAAAAGTAAGCATTGATAGTAATATGAACTTTAGAGAATAACCGAACCATAGAATGAAGAGTGTACCAAAGGTGGAATAAATTCCTAAGGATGTGAGAAAGTACCAAACCAATAACAGAATCGTCAAATGATCAGCATATGTGCCGAACTTCTGTATCGTCATAAGCCCAATTTAGTAATGAAAAATAAGCCTAACATCCATCAAACACTAACTCAACTTCTCCATTTTTGAAAAACCAAAAGCATAAGTATTAAATGAATAAAATAGAAGCTCAAAATTTTCCATGAAATGCCCAACTTTTGTAATGTCAAAGTGCAACTTTGGTAGGTATATTACAAGCCCAATTCTTTGGTAGTTCAGGGTCCAATAAATGATGCAAAAATGTTACCGAATATATAAGTATAAAAGTCACAAAATAATCTTTGATAAATGCTTGACTTCTGCATAAATCGTTGACAGTATTCAAAAAAAAAAAAAACCTCGAGCATCTTTGTGATATTCAAAATTACCAAACGCATGCATATTGAATTGACGATCGTCTAAATATTTAATTGTGAGATAGCCCAATGCTAACGAAGCATCAACAATAAGTCCATGTTTAGTTTTGATCTAGCCTTCGGTAACGAAGGCCCATGTGCGTTGAAACCCGAATTACATTAACCTTTCCCACCGCCTTCGTCAACATCGCCTTCTGTAAATCCAAATAACCTTCATCACTAATCTATTATCCATGTTACCTTATGTAACTCACCATCAAAGTAATCAGCTTTGCTATTAACAACATTGTTATCAAAGCCCTCACCAATGGATCAAAATAACTTTGTTTTTGTGCCTTCGTCAATAATCTCCTGTTAGAGTTCTTCTATAACTTCAAAACATCAATTCACCTTCTCCACTTCTACTAATTACCATCACTACAAATACCTTCGCCATCTTCTCTTTTGTAAATTGAAATATCAAGTCAACTTTGCATTATTGATTACTGCTTTTTGAACACTAAACCCATCTTCTTCATTGAACATACTTTTCCAATATTCTACGGATTCCTTCACCAATAACACGGAAGCAAGATCATAGATGAAGGTAAACTTCGCCTTCTGTACTCAATATTTAGCATTTTCGGTTTTCGAACAAAAAATAATAGAGTTTTAACTTCACCAGTCAACATTGTCAAGACCAAGAATACCTTTGAAGTTCGTCTTTGTTCAAAAATTATCATCTTCATCGATCAACAATTTTTAGTTTCAGAACAATTGTCAATCCTTTACTATGTAACAAAAATCATTAGTGATTGATATTCACTGGAATCATCAATAAATCTATTTCATCACACATCAGCTTTATCGAAAATCAAATGGTGGGAGTTGAACAGAATAACCAGAACACGACTGAGATGTTGATAAGTTATTAACTGATTTCCAGAAATGATGAATTGTGAAGAATAGGAATCAAATATGAGTTTGAGCCTATAATTGATTGGCGAAAAACAATATTGATCCGATTTTAATTGTAGATTTGGATTTTGAAACAGATGCGACTAAGGAGAAAAATAAGAATTCAATAATAATATTCGATGAATATCAACAACAAATTTGATTGTAATAACAGACAATAATATTGAATTGAAATCCAAAAATTATGAACACGTGAATATTTATAGATTGATTAATGACGTTATGAACAGATCTGGATCTGGAAAAACTCACCACTGAATGATCAAAACTTAAATGAATATGAATAAAATCACCAAATCCGAGATCGTTACTTGAAATAATCACTTAAATCTTCAAGGGACAACTCTGATACTAATTGTTAGGACCCTGATTTAGCATATGTAGAATAAGAACATCATAAACACTCAAGAACAATATATCAATTAAGCATAATTATTATATAAGTGAGAGAGTAGTACAAAAGGATGCGAGAAATGTTTCATTAATCAATCTAAGCACACTAATTTCTAAATAATAAGGAATGTACAATGTGGGCTCTACTCTAAAATGAATAAATGAATGACTATATAAAGGGGAGATAGAATACACAAGTCATAAGACCCAATACCCACATGTCATAGTGGGCTTTCCAAGACCTCAAGTCATCCTTTAATGTAAAGCCTGCACATAACACAATGTAGGTAATTTGTTAAACGAACTAACATGTACAAGAAAATTTGATTGTTAATTTGTTCATGCTTGTTCTTTTTTTTCAGTTAACTTAAACAAACAAACATGAGCAAGCCATTTTTTGTTTGTTCGATTCATCTACAACCCTAGGCTTTATCATATAAATTTTCTTTGTTTTAGTTATTTTTAGATAAGAATTCAGTTTGTTTCATATCAAGTTGGTATTAGAGTGTCTCGATCTGGAAAAAATCACTTGTTCATTGAAGCACTATTCATACAACATTACTGTTAATAGATTTCATTGTTCATTGTTATCTCTCAAGCGAAATTGTGTTCTAGGTTTGCAGTACCATGACAAAAGGTTTGCAAATTAGAAGAAAGTTTTGTTCAACATCGAATGAAGATAGACAACCGCTTGGACAAAATCAAGTAAGAGATGGCGGTGCTAAAACTAATACTAAAAATACACAATGAATTGTTACAACTACTTCTCAACCTACTGCCGAATGTGACATTGGCTACCGAATCGAGGCCGACAATCGAATTTCCGCTTGCTACCTAGCTAGTTAAACATGTTTCTAATTTGGTTTTTGACGAGTATGTGTTTCATATCCTACCTTTCAAACTAAATCAAGTGTTGTAAATTGTAAGATTAATAAACCAATAGGAGAAATTTCAAAAAGGATGTGTTAGGCGGTCGTAATGGATTAGGGTCGCATGGATTGGCAGATCCTAAGGGGTTTCCATTGGTTCGCAATGTGAGGGTATGATGGAATTGGGACATGAAACTTACAATTTTAAGAGCAACTAGGAAATAAGGGTTTTAACTATCAGGTGTGCAAGTTAAGTTAAAGATGCATATCTTTGATGGCAAGGATGCCTTTGGGTGGATCTATCATGTGAAAAAGTTTTTTGAGATGCAAGGAATTGATTTATCTAGCGATCGCCTATAGGCTACTATCTAATGCATCGACAGACATGTATTAGCATAACATTGTTAGAGTGAGCAACGAGAAATGTTTAAGGGATGGGAAGGATTCAAAAGACTCATGTTGGATCGATTCTGGTCATTACATGAGAGGAACTTGTACAAGCAGGTTTGGTAATCACACTGGTTTTGGTAATCACACTACACTGAACAACTAGGGAGTATGTTGGGATGTTTGAATAACTGGTGGCACAGTTGGACAACCTGTCTAAGCGCGTATTGGAAGACACTTTTGTTAAATGAATTAAACTTGAATTGTGAAACTCGGTTCGAGTGTTACAACAAGGTTAGGTCAAACAATGAAACACACCATTATGAACGACGAACACTATGGGTGGCCAAATTGGGAGGCTGCTTTGAATATTTTCCGCGACATAATTGCAAGACAAAAGAGAAAAAGGGTTATGTTTTAGATGTGATGAAAAATTCGTGCGTGGGCATCAGTACAACGGCCGAATGCTCCAAGTTTTGTTAGTTACTAATGAAGACGAGACAAAAAGTTATGGAAAACTAGGAATGACCGAGTATTTCAACAATATTAAGTTGTGATATTTGTATTTCCATGTAAAAGACAACGTAAATTTTGGGGGATCAGTAATGATACACACTATAACAGTGTTAGGAAAAATAATCTAGGGGTGTTAAGGATATATTCGACAATAGGGGGAGGGGTGTGTGGGGTAAGTTTTTTATTATTAGTTGATAGTTATCTTCTTCTATTGTTAGTTGTTATTTATTATTAATAATTAGTTTATTGATAAGGATTAAGGATTATGGTTGATAGAAGAGCGCATACTGCTCAAATTGCATGCATTAGCTGTGAGTTTTTTTTCTAATTATTTTAAATAAGAATTTCTTCTTATTCATATCGCATCTTCCTAGATTTGTCATATAATGACAAAACATCGGATGACAACTCCTTAAAATTATTAGTTGCAACATGGAAATGTGATCATTATCACTACAAGTACTTTCACCAATATTATACATGAGGTGGTGTGTGATATATATGTAGTAATAAAAAATAGAATGGAATGACAATTATGATGGAATAAAAATCTTGTTTAACTGTTACAAAAGAATGGAATGAAGCATTCCTCACGGAATATTCCGTCATCTGAGTAGATTTTCATTCCATGAGGAACAACTCTTTTTTTTTCTATTCTTTCAGGGAATGGAATGATATAAGAGCATAATATAATTACTTTTATTCATATAAACTTTAATAATAATTTCTTTCTAGAAAATAGAAACACCCATTTTTTCGAAAATAACTAAAAATATTATTTAATAATCTCTATTTTAAGATTTCATGTTGTTTAATTTTTATTAATTCGTAAACAAATTCTAGCAATCTATTTGATTATATATATTTATTTAATAAAACTATATTATTTATAAAACAACATTTATTGTTTGTTCATCAATTTAATTTTATTTAGTTTATATATATATATATATATATATATATATATATATATATATATATATATATATATATATATATATATATATATATATAGATGTAGGTTCATATGTGAAGGCTAAATATTGTGTGAATGTGTGATAAATTCTTAGCCAATCATTTTATAGGGGTAAATTAGGAACATTATATACAACTAATTTAATTACCAAAATTAATTAACATATAATTTAGGAATAGTTTTTAATCACGTTGAATTGGTTTTGAATAAACAATTTAAATCCGGCCAAATCCCTTATATATCTCATGTATTCGGTCTCCCTTCTTTCTCTTTCTATATCTCCACTTCAAAATATAAACCCTAATATCATCGGCCGTAACACATCGTCACTCCCAACCGTCTTCTTTTTCTTCTTTTACGTTGAACAATTGCTAACTCCGTTTTAAATTTACATCAGGTTTGCTAGAATGGATCCTTTGCTTAAAGTTGATAAGGCTTTGGATTGCAAAGATCACCTAAGTTGTTCATACGTGTCAAGCAATGGAACTTTGGCCTCACATTTGTAAGTAAATTGTATTGTATTATTAATTATTAAAATGACCAAATTGGATAGATCACCGTCCATGGAAACATGAATTTTTTTTACAATTATACAATTCTCAAATGATATAATATTATTTGTTGAACTCACCTTTTTGCATAATAACGTCAACGTCACTAAATTTATTTCATCAAAAAGACATTTTACAAAGTCTATTTTATATTTATTCCAAAGATTATATTAATTCAACTAAGGTTGCGATGATGATGTTGTGGAAGACGGAGCACCCAATGAAATATTGGTTCGGTTGACCTTTATGGTTCTTATCAACACCATTTTTATTACCATTTTCAGATTTAGCCTCATCGATTTTCTCGTCGTTTCATGATTTTCCTCCTTTTTTACTTCATTATTCTTATAAGGCAACCAAAATATGGGAAAATGGATTAGGTTTGTTTTTTATCCTCTTTCTCTATATTGGGGCTATCATCAGTATCACTTAAATCTGTTTTGAATACTTGTCTATTACCTGTTTTGAGTACTTGGAAAGTTGAAGCTTTAACAAAAATAAATTTAACTGGTTGGTTAATTGATTTTGTTTGGATATTTAATATGTTTAATGTTTGTTTACCATCTAACTGGGTGCGACTTGATGGTTTTATCTCACTGGAAACAGATTATAGTGAAGGAGCAATTAATCTTGCTAGATATCTTGATATATGGACGTGGTGAAAAGGCAATATTCTTTCAGAATGTCAAGGTTAAGCTAACAAAGACAACAATATTCTTTCAGAATGGATGTGGTGATACAACAATGATTTATGATTCATTCTCACAAAATGTGTACATAGTCATTTATGTTTTTATACTTGATACAGAACTTCTGTATATTCTTCAAGAATATTGTATATATTATTGTTTTAGTATTGAATGTTGTGCATATTCTTCAAGAATATTGTATATGTTTTGTTTTTATATTATAACAATGGTTGTTTTGTGCTATACATGGTTCTAATATTTTTTAAGAATGAATTATGCTATAACTCTATGGTTCTAATATTCTTTAAGAATGAACTCGTGATTTTTAAGAATGATTGAATTGCGACATGTATTCATCGTAATATGATTTTTTTAAATATATTTATTGTAATTAATAATCCGGTAATACATATTTAAATTTAATATAATAATCAATAACACAAATAATTATTTCCACCAAATTAGGAGATAATAAGTTAACTTCCTTTTTTAATTCTTGATTAATAGACTAAAATACCATTTTCAGGGGTTTAATTGTAAAACCTGATTAATTAATTTTTATATATTTACGTTGAAGCCCTGAATCTAAGACCGTAGATCACTTCAATCGGACGCTCCATATTTCATCACACATTCACACAATACTTGTAATCCACATTTGAACTTAACTCTATATATATATATATATATATATATATATATATATATATATATATATATATATATATATATATATATATATATATATATATATATATATATATATATATATATATATATATATATTAAAGTTGTATTACCTTGTGTATAATACAAACATTTTGTTTATTTTGGCTCTATAAGTTGGATATTTCAATAAAATGTCAATCTACAATGTAAGTATTTTTTTTTTTTTTTGGTTACTTACTTGTATGTATATACATAGATTTGAATTTTGTTGTTTATTTTTACTATTTTTATTTTTTAACCCATGTAGTATACTGGTTTTTAACCTTATATATATATATATATATATATATATATATATATATATATATATATATATATATATATATATATATATATATATATATATATATATATATATATATATATATATATATATATATATATATATATATATATATATATATATATATATAACAAACAACATGTTTAAAAGGTTCATTCAAATTTTCAAACCAACAAAATATGACAAAGAAATATAATAATTTATTCTATTAACTCGCTTATTCCGGTTCAGCATAGTAGAAACCGTTATATACCCTCTTTGGTTAAACCATTCACATGAAAGAATAAAAACAATATTATTTCTTTTAGCAAAATGGTTCATATAAAACTTAGAATATGATATACAAACGTCCATTCATATGTAACAAAGATTATGCTTACGTTGCAAAAAAAAAAGGAAAAAGAAAACGCCACTATAATAATTGACTTGGGTAACAATGATAAGTAGTCATTTAATTCAAATGCATGAACTAGTTTTACATTCTCTCCTTAATTCGATCAAACTTCGATTATCACGGTTCCCTCCTTCGATCAAACGATCATCAACAAAATCCTAGAAAGTGAATGGAAGAAACCCATATTTTGGTACTTCTGTCAATCGTTGTTTGCGTGTCTAACATGATTTTATCGTAAATAACATGAATATTGCAAGCTTTGAATATTCAAAACATGTGTTATCAACGTTACATGGAATCATAAAAAACCACATTAACCTCTATAACAGGTCAGAAAATATTACATATTGAAAAGGTAAAAACCAATATACGTTAAAACCATGAAAAAACTAAAAGTACCATTTGGTAAAAGTCTCAAAAATAACTTATGATTTACGTTTTTTTTTCTATTTTAAACAAACTCCAATCAGTTACTATGAAACAAAACTCACTTAAATTTTAAAACTACAGGCTGCAATGAGATCTGTGATTACTAGACCTGCAACAAATCTTGTATATATAGCATGCAGGCGAATGCAACAAAAAGAGACAGCCCCACATGAAAACGACTCTACATTGGTAGATCTTTACCACAATTTTTGGGGCTCAATCATTCATCGCATCATTCTCTCCCAACCCCCTCCCCCTCCGAATTTCCCTTCTCTTTAGATGTTGATGGTTACTTCTTCCCATATCTACAGATATGGGCCACTCTATAAAATGCCAATACTATATACACTTTCTATTTAAGTTCACCTACTCCTAAGGCTAAAGCGAGTGGTGCCTCCAACATTTGAGAGGCAAGCCTGCCACGTAGGCGCCACGTCAGTTTTGTTGCCAACATCCAGTTTTTTGTTGCAGTCAGGGGGTGGTGCCTCTAACATTATGAGACTTTTCTAGATTTTTTTAAAAAAAACTAATTTTAATTTAACACAATATATTAAAAATAAAAAACACATTACATTAAATAAAAAAACATTACATTAACTTGAAAAAAACGGCACATTAATTTAAAAACATAAAAAAAAAAACAAGCCGAAATAAATAAAACAACATTCCTAAATAAAACGATTACTTTCAATCCGAGTATTCTTCGGAATCATCAGGTGGTGGCATATTGAGGTCGAGATTTTGGAGTCGATATATGTGTTCCGCCAAACCGGCTCGAAGCTCGTGATGTTTCTGATTGTTTCATACCTCCATTCTTCTTGCAACGTACGGTGGGCTACGCGGTTCTATTGGTGGAATTGACGGGACTTCCTCATTTTCCACATACTGACATATCGCTTTTCCTTGATCTTCTATGATCATATTGTGTAAAATTATTCACGCATACATAATATGCGATAGCTTTTCACCGCTCGTGGACGTGCCGGATTTTCCAGTATTAACCAACGCTTTTTAAGAACTCCCACTACTAGAAACAGGAGCATCAGAGACGGAAATTTCCTTCTCTAATCCCTCGCTAAATGGCTTTTGCGACGGAATAGCGACAGACTACCTCCATAGCAAATAATAAGCCGTCTAAACTGTTAGCGATGGAATTAGCGACGGACTGTTTTTAGGTTGCGATGGCCATCTTTCTAGTAGTGTCCAAATGCTCGCTCGACATCCTTTCTTGCCCTCTCTTGAGCTGCTTTAAACTTTATATGCTTTGGATCACCTGGACATGTCAAAGATTTCACAAGCACAACATATTTTGGATATATACCATCTACAAGATAATACCCGTATTTGTATGTGGTTCCATTGACTTGAAACGGACAATCCAGAGCGGAGCCGTTACAAAAGTCATCGAATAAAGGCGACATGTTTAGAACGTTGATATCGTTAATTGAACCGGGAGCACCAAAGAATGCATGTCAAATTCAAAGATCCTGTGATGCAACTGCTTCCAAGATGACCGTTGGGTAATTCTTATCACCACGTGTGTATTGCCCATGTCATGCACTCGGGCAAGTGGACCAAGGCCAATGAAGACAATCTAGGCTTCCAAGCATCCCAGGAAAACCGTGCATATTTGCGTGATGCGCGTACAATGCTTGAACATCACTGAATGTAGGATTGCGTAAATACCTTGGACCATATACTTCAATAACATATCGGCAAAACTCATCCAAAGTTTCCCGTGTGGTCCGCTCCGACATTTGAAAATACTCGTCCCATGAATCTCTCACAGAACCGTATGCTAGTTGATGTACTGCACACACGCATTTCTGTATCGGAGTAAAGCCTTCTGCACCTCTTGCGTCGGGACGTTGACTAATATACTCAGAATAATTAGTCAAGTCATTAACAATACGCATAAATAAATGGCATCATCATTATAGTAGTGCGCCATAAGAAGATTATTTGCAGCCCAACGGTCCCTCAAAATAATTTTTCGAGATACCCGTTGTGAACTTTCGGCTTCGGATTCGTCTTCGTCTTCTAAAAGACTGAGCATAAATTCCATTGATTTGAGAGCCGCCTCACCAATCATTAGTAGCTGTTGATTTCTTTGAATTGGATTCATTTTGAAAATGTATATATATGTTAACAGATGTGTGCATCTATGTCAAATGGAATGTATATATATATATATATATATATATATATATATATATATATATATATATATATATATATATATATATATATATATATATATATATATATATATATATATATATATATATATATATATATATATATATAAATTTTGAAAAAGTTTTTTTAAAATCAAATTTGACCGTTCAAACGGTCACTTCCTCCTCAATAGCCACAAACATTGAAGACAAAGCAGGAGAGAGAACGCGGGCAAACAATTGCCGCTCAAGCCTTGCTGCTCATCGATGCCGCACCTGAGGGCCGGTGTTTCCGCTGGCATGCCTTGCCAAATCAGCTACCGCTGGAAAAAATATCCCCACTCCCTTCAGCCTAAGTGTGACACAAACACATACATATACGTTTTCTAATGTAGGTTCAAATACATCCAGCAATTATTGTGTGATTGTAGGACCAATCATGGTCCAATCATTTATAAAGGGTATTATGGTAAATCAATATTATAATTAATTAAAAATCAAATATATAATATCAAGAACACACTGTCTCACTCATCGAACCCTAAACACCCATCATCATCCTTACCCCCTTCCCCCATTTTCACTCCACCGGAAATCAATCGTTCACCGCCGTCATTTCTTTCCTTCAACCGCTCAACGTACTCGCAAATCAGCACCACCGCCGTCGCAAATCAGCACCACCGCCGTCGAATGTTATTTAGCTCCACCGCCGTCGTAGAGGATTTTGACGGAAGAAGATTTTGACGGAAGCGAGGGTTTTGATGAAAATCAGCACCACCGCCGTCAGAAATCAGTACCACCGCCGTCGCAGAGGATTTTGACGGAAGCGAGGGTTTGTGATTTTCACATCTAAGATTGAATGCTTGATCATTCTCCGAGAATGGTTCATGTTTTTTAGCACTGTAATTTTTTTTTATCAAAATGCATTCTCTAAAATGTTTCATGTTCATTTTAGAATGTCTTTGAGAATGGTTCATGTTCATTTTCTGAGAATGGTTCACATTAACCACAATTATGTAGTGAAAATTGATCAGATAACACTTTTCTTACATTTACTGTTAAATATTCTCAAAAAATGAAAGTGTTATGGTTTCCATTCTTAGAGAATGCACATGTGCTACTGTTACATATTATCACATTGAACAATGAACGAATAACACTTTTCAAATGCATTATCAGAGAATATTCATTCTCAGAGAATGATTCATATTCATTCTCAGAGAATGGTTCCCGTTAACCCAGTTTCTTATTTTTTTTTACATATTCTCTGTACATATTCTCATAGAATGGTTAACATTAACCTAGTTTCTTATATTTTTTAAATATTCTCGCATCCTGAAAATCCTCAATCTCGCATCCTGAAAATTCCTCAATCTCGAAGTCATAAACTGTTGCATCTTCCTGCCATTGTTGATTTCTAATGCATGCACCTCTTGAAGAATGCAAACGCGGAAGAATTGTTATTGTCGGTGTTGAATCGGAATATCATATTATAATTTTTTTGATCGTGTAATTGGATTCTCTGATGATTGTGTGTTATTGTAACCGATTACAAATCATGTCCGTGATATTGGCAATCTAAGATTACATGTTGTTGTTATAGCTTGGGTTATATTACTATTATACCTTTAATCGTATTTTTTTTAATTAAAATAATTAAATTCTTTAATTTTATTTACAAGAATTTCATTTGATCATATCCATTGATTCTCTCAATCTAACGGTTCAAATTCTGTCCTACAATCACACTATAATTAAAGAATTCATTTAATATTAACTCTACGTTTTCATATATATATATATATATATATATATATATATATATATATATATATATATATATATATATATATATATATATATATATATATATATATATATATATATATATATATATATATATATATATATATATATATATATATATATATATATATATATATATATATATATATATATATATATATAGAGAGAGAGAGAGAGAGAGAGAGAGAGAGAGAGTCGGGATCTTTTGAGAACCAAGGGAGCCCCGAGAATCCGAGAACTCCCAAACGGTCAATATTTTCGAAAAACCAAAAATTGGGGCCTCTAAAACGCTCAAATATAAGCCTATTCGGAAATTGTTTTTTCGAAAAAACGACTTTTTTATTTTTTTCTTTGAAAAATTTGTACATGTGCAAAAAAAAAAAATTTGTACATGTACAAACTTTTTTATACGTACACTTTTTTTCAATTTTTTTTACAAAACGCCTTAAATATGTGTTAGAAAGGCATCCATGAAAAAACTTGAAAAAAAGTGCACGTATAAAAAAGTTTGTATATGTACAATTTTTTTTTGCACATTTACAAATTTTTTCATAAAAAAGTCGTTTTTTTCGGAAAAAAATTTCAGCGACCGAGCCCATTTTGAGCGTCTAAGAGGCCTATGGAGTCGGTTTTTTGAAAAAAAAATATCGGTTTGGGAGATATAGGATTGATCCAAAAGGAGTTGGTTCTCGGGTTCTCATGGTGAAGTTGGTTCTCAAAAGATCATAAGTATATATATATATATATATATATATATATATATATATATATATATATATATATATATATATATATATATATATATATATATATATAGTTCAATAAGAGACTAATATAAACCATGGTACCAATAGACTAATCTCATCCACACGATTGTTCAACTTATGGTGGACGCACATGCACCAGATTGAAAAAAAAACTCAATTCGTTTTTTTCTTATTTTTTTAATTTCTAAGGCTTATTTTTTATCGAAAAAAAATATGAATATATAGAAATTTATAACTTTTTGTCATCTACAAATAGACATCCATATTGATATACAAAAAATGATTTTCTTCTCGAAATTTCAGCCAGTAGAGATTAGTAGAGATTCACATGCGAATCTGAACTGTGTTTTATTCATTATCGGCATTCACAATACCATATGATTTTTGACATGTGAATTTGTATACATTTTCATGTGAATGTGAGTTGAGTTCACTTGTAAATTATAGTAAATTTATTATAAATTATTAAAATGTTGAATTAGTAAAAAAGAAGTTGAAGTAAATTACTCAGATTAATATTTTTGAGTAATTTCACAATAACTCATGATATTGTCATGTGAATATGAGTAAATTTTTGTGTGAATATAAGTAAATACACTTGTGAATCAGAGTAAATTTATTGTAATGGTTAAAATGTTAAAGTAGTAAAAAAGTTTCTAAATAAATTTCTTAGATTATATTACTAAATAAATTCAAAATACCATATGATATTGATATATGAATATGAGTAAATTCACTTGTGAATCATAATATATTATTTACAAATGGTTAAAATATTGAAGTAGTAAAAATTTTAAAAGTAAATTACTCAGATTCATAAGTCCACAGCTAATATTCATATTGTGAATCCAGACGTGTTGTACTCATGAAAAAAAGTTTTTTTATATATCGATATGGATGTCTATTTGTAGAGGACAAAAAATTATAATTTTTTGGTTTATTCGGTTTTGATTTTTGAAAAAAAATAATGTCGAAAAAATAAAAAAAACAAAAAAACAAAAAAAATGA
>CM042017.1:8880000-8890000 GCA_023525715.1 Cichorium intybus
TTTTTAGGGAGGCCAAACCACGTAGAGACGTCATTTTTTAATGGAGCCATTCTCCGAAACGGAAATGATTGTTCTTAATTCCTATACTTGGTTGTTGAGTCCATATCTTGCTTTAAATTTTCCTGGATGCATTTTGTTGTGCTAGCCTATTTAATTTGCCTAACATATTGACGTTTTCCAGAAAAAACAGCTTTAAAAACAACTGTTTTTTTACTCTTTATGACTATCTGTTTTATCTCAATGTTAAAACTTTAAAAGGTAACTTCTTGGACCAAAGGAGGATAATGCTTAGAGGTGCATGCATGGTCCAGTGAGCAATAACACCAGTGGGATATCTTTAAGATCCTCTTACTTTTTGGTCCCTCATCTGCACATACAGTTGATGCCTGCAGGGTCTCTAAGGATCCTTCTTTAATTAGTACACACCACAGCTTTTCCTTGAGGATGACCATCCTGCAAACCTCATCCAATTCATTGCCATTCTTAATATAAGTTATCCGTAAATATAAAAGATCGTGTGATTTAGATTCATAAGGTTGGTATATTTAAAAAAAACGTATTTTAGGTACTTTACAAATACTCAAATTGGTGTGCTAAAAAAACCCCCTCTCTCTCTCTTATATATATGTAATAAGTATGTATGTATATTCCATTGAGAATGAAAAAAAATTGAGATTGCGAGAAAAATCTGGGCCGCTAAATGCGCCAACGCTGCAACGCCGCTCCGCGACGACGAGAGGGGTTATTATTATGCATATATGATTGGGGTATATTTATACATGATTATTCATACATTCATTTATGAATAGTCATATATGAATAATCACTTATGAATAGACATATATGGTTGTGGTGGTCGGAATGGTGGTAGAGGGTGGCGATGATGATAGTGATGGTGGCGGCGGTGTTAGTGAGGTGATGGTGTTGGTGGAGGTGGCGGTGGGTGGTGACGAATGTAGTGGTGGTGGCGGCGGTGATGGAAGTGGTAGTGGTGGTGGTGGCAGCGGTGATGGAGGTGATAGTGGTGGCGGTGGGTTGTGGTAGCGGTGGTGGAGGTGGTTGTAAAGGTGGTAGTCGCGATGGTGGTCGAGGAGGTGGTGATGGTGATAGAGGTGGTGGAGTTGATAGTAGCGGTGGTGGTGGTTGGTGGCGGTGGTGAAACTAGCGGCAACGGTGGTGGTAGACATGGCGGGGTGGCAGCGATAATGGTGGCGGCGATGATGGTGATCGTGGTGACGAATGTGGTGTAGGTGGTATTGGAGGTGAAAATCATATATGAATAATAATATATTTATTTCGTTGTTAGAGCGTCAACGCTCCGAAGCACTACAGCGGCAAAAAAAAAAATATGTGGTCGAGATTTAATCTCGCGATCTCAACTTTTTTTTCATTCTCAACGGAACCTACTTCTATACACACACATACACACACAGGGGAGCTTATTTAAAATTAATTGCTCATACTCTCAAATAAGTTGCTTAATTAGATGCCGGGTAATCTTAAATAAACTCCCTCTATGTGTGTGGGTGTGTGCGTTGTGTGGGTTGACTCTTGACTCTTACACACATATGTTCCATCATGGAGTTTTTTTAGCACACCATGTCGAGTAAACTTAGGTAAAATTTAATGTGTAATATCTGTGTCCAGGTTAAGAACTAGTACTGGGCTATTTATTTTTTTGAAAATTTGGATTCTACATATTCGATGAATGATTTAGAAGAACATCAGGATTTTAGGGTTTTGTAATCCAAGCATTTCGAAATAATCCAAGCATTTCGAAATAATTAGGGTTTGTTTTTAACAGTTCTTAACTTGGCGACTTTAAAGGTGGGTGTATGTATGGGATCAACAAGCATGTAATGCCTGCCCGTTTAACTGTTCACGAAGATCTATCGTTTGATGTAAACTAGCTTTCTGCAACAATTAGGGTACAGTGGTCCCCGAGACTCCCCGTCCATCCATATTAATTAGCGTAAATACATGTCAAATATATTTACACTCACACGTAACGAAATAATGAATGCGATGACCTATATAACCAATTTCATCAATCAAAGATTGTTCAGTTTGTGGTGTACAGTTATCTACATCGCTTGTCGGTGACATTGACACCACTGGTAGCAAAAGTTTCCAATCCTTCTTATTCTTTCTTTCGCGTGCAACGTCCTTTTTTTGTGTAGTTTACTGCAGAAAGATTCAAGGTGAGATTCTTCTGTAGTTCATATACAGCAAAGATCAAACAGTTGTTCATGTTCAACTGTTGATTTCAGTCGGAGCTTCTCCTCTATCTCAATTAAGTAAATACAACGAATTCCTCATGACAGCTTCCCCGCAAATGTGAGTTCAATTTCTTAATTATGATCTGTGTGTATATTCAATAAAACTATCACAATTTGATCACATGTTATCTGTTTGTTCTCGTTCATTTTCTTGAAAAACTGTGATATTTGCCTAAGTCATTAGATTGGTTTTCAAAAGTTAGGGTTTCAATTTTGATAAATCTAACTTACAATTAATATTTAATACCCATGTTTCGGATTGTTTTCAAGATTAGGATTTTAATCTGCCAAATGATGCAAAAAGCAAGATGATCAACAATATTACTTATGATCAAGAAGGTGATGTCAAACGACAAAAACTATTAAACCCTAATATGATCCCGAGACAATACTCAGGCTTCCAGAATCCAAGAATTGTAAGGGTATCACAGGCTTTTGGAGGAAAAGACAGGCATAGCAAGGTTTGGACCGTAAAAGGAGTGAGAGACCGAAGAATTAGGCTTTCCGCACCTACAGCTATTCAATTATATCATCTTCAAGATCAGCTCGGCCTAACTCAACCGAGCAAGGTAATAGATTGGTTGCTTGATGTCACTAAAGACGATATTGATAAGCTTCCTCCCCTCCAAATGGCACCAGAAGATTTCAACCAATTCCATCTTTCACCCACTATTGTTCCTCACAATTTCAATTCTACACAAATCTCTTTTTCTCCGTTATGCAACACTCCTAATGATGATCACCAAAGAACTGAAGGGGAAGAAGTAATCATGGAAAACAAGTGGAACTCTTATAATCATCAGGACTCTGATCAGCCGTTTTCAAACCTATATGTATCAAGATCTGATAAAAAACCAGATACTTACACATCTCTATTTCCTTCTTCGTTGGCTCCCCCATTCGAGCCCCAGATTTTCTCGTGTTTTTCTGGCACCGCAACACCTTCGCTCTTTCCTCCTTACGTCATGCCTCTTCAATTGTTGGGCTCGGGTTCTCCATGGGTACCACCGAATTCACTTGTGCCAGTACCCCTCAACCTCATCGACACTCAAGTGAAATTACCGTTCGGATTGAATATGAATTATAAGGTTAGTTCACAAAGCAATGACCATGGCTGATTGCTTAACAACGATTCAAAACACTTTGAAGAAAAGAAAGAAGAGACACAAAGGTACGTAATGAATTTTCTTGTAAAGAAGTTTAATGGTTTGTGATTGGGACGATAAATTTTAAAGAATCAATATTTCCGACATGTTACCTGTTTTAACGTGAAGAGAAACACTACATATTAGGATCACTACTAGAAAAACACCTTTCTACCTTCGAAATTTACCGAAATACAAGACTCGTCAGAAACCGACGGCACACCGACAGAAAAAACCTTAATTTGGCGACCGGTTGCTATAGAATGACGATAGATAAAAATATGTCAGCAATCCGTTGGAATTTAACGACCAAAATTGGCAATTATATTTTTAGATTTACTATATATCCGTCTTCCTATAAATTTATTATTATTATTATTATTATTATTATTATTATTATTATTATTATTATTATTATTATTTGCAAGTGTAATTAAAAGGTGATCCTTCGGTAATGTTTAACAATAATTTATTTCGTTATTCCGGCAGAAAAGTCCTCACTCGTTAATTTACACCCTTCTCCTTATTTTATATATATACAATTGAGTTGTTATCGTTTTTTTATCGTTATCGTCATCGTCATCGTGATCGTTATGGTTATCCTCATCATCGTTAGATCTGTCAAACGTGTCGTGCCGTGTTGTGTTCGTATCGAGTCAAAACATTAAACAGGTTCAAAGAGCTTGACCCTAACACAATCTGTTTAATAAACGTGTCCGATTCATGTCGGGTTAGTTGGTTTAGGGGTTAGACATTGTAAATGTGTAATGTCGTATCATGTTGAAATACTAAATAAGTTGAAAGAGTAAAAGTTGTTGAGACATAAATGAAAAATAGAAAAACCTAAAATAGTAGAATTTGGGAGGCGGAAAGGATTGCCCTTCACGCGGTACAGATTGGACGGTACAGATTGCCTTTCATGAGGATCACTGATCTGGCTATTACTGCTGACACATTTAGCCGCGACACATAACGCGCATAACGCTATTAACCGGCGTCGCCGCTAAAGGTGTCGCCGGTAATAGCCAGATTTCTTGTAGTGAGTTGAAAGGGAAAAATGAAAAGAGTAGGAGTTGAAGAAGCGCATGAACGAGGTCACGAGAATGAGAAAGTGGCTGAGAGGAGTATAGAGTATATAAGAGAATGAAAAAACTAAAAACTAAGTCTTGGCTTACGAGAGAAAGTTGCTATTATATTACAAAATGAATTAACCCAAAGTTTTTCATGCATATTTTGTTTTGTTTTGGATTTGTACAATTTATTCAAAGAATTAAAAAAAAAACTTGCATATAAGTAAACAGGTTATTTTCGTGTCATCTTCGAGTTGAAATTCTCAACCGTAACCTTACCCGTTTAATAATCGTGTCATGTCGTGTCAACACGTTTAATTAAACGGGTTGAAATCTCTTACCCCAAACCCATTTATTTCGTACCTAGTTTGTGTCGGGTTAGCATGTCGTGTCAGTTTTGCCCACCTCTTATTGTCGTCGTCATCATCATCATTATTAAACTAAATCACAGAAATAGTGAATGTGTTTGTTATAGAGTTGTACTCCCTATCCAATTATTTTTCTAACTATTTTAGTCTTAGTGGTTATATTTTGTTACACTGTTGCTCCCTCCCTTTAATTATACTAAGTTTTATTGTAAACCTATATACAATGACCATATTATCACTATTTTTATCATTTTTTTATTAGAATAAGAGTAAATAATTACGACACCACTGATGAACACCACTGTCCCACCTCCACCTTCCCCTTCCCCTTTCTCTTTCGATATATATATATATATCTCTCCTCCTTCTTCATTGCATATAGCCAAGACCGAGAGGGAGAAACAACTCCATTAACACTGTCGCCACACTATTCCTCCATCAACAACACCCACGACACCAAGGGAGAAACAACTTCATCACATATACCCATGTCTTCGCCAGCAACACCGATAGCACCGACATCTCCACCAACCACCACCCCACAACCACCTACTAAACGATGTAATTTGCTAATGAACTTTGGGTAAATAATATTCAACTCAATATTGAACATTGTTAATCTTGTTTCTCGGTAAAAGGTTAAATGATAGTAAAGATAGAAAGACAAGATAATGGGCCTACAACACAGTCATGTATCTACACATCAACATAAAATTTTAGAGTGATTACCAAATCAACTTGAACAATAGTTCAATCATAGTCAAAGTTTTGAATCTCCATGGTTAATCATCATAAACATTTTGCTCATTTGTTTACTCCGAGGTTCGTTTTCTTGTAGTGTTAATCTTATAATTGTTTGATCAACTTGATCAACTATATGCATCAACTGTTCTTTGTTCTATTCTTGCTTCTGCTCCATTCATTTTAAAACCTCCATACGCTTCCATGTCAAATTGCATACTTTTTTGAAACATGATTTATGATTTTGAGTTGGAAATCAACATAAGTTTCTATAAACGAATTACTTATAAGATTTGAAACTCATTTTCTCACCAAACATATATGATATTGCATATTGATTTTTTTTTATAGAAAAAAGAATGAGATGTTGTAAGTATTAAACAAGTTTTTCATAACGTAAGGATCAGATCTAGTGTATCAGTGTATGATTATTTTTCTTCACCTTTAATCATTTATATACAATTCATTAATTGATTTATCATGAGTTCGGTACGTAACTTATATCAAGCTTCCCAAAAAATCAGTTTTGGTGTTGGATATGCAATTATTCGATCATAGGTTTACCATTTCTTATCATTTATTTATTTTTCCCACCTTTAATCATTTATATACAATTCATTAATTGCTTTATCATCAGTTCGGTACGTAACTTATATCAAGCTTCCCAAAAAAATCATTTTTGGTGTTGAATATGCAATTATTCGATCATAGGTTTACCATTTCTTACCATTTATTTATTTTTCCCACCATTTATATTACATTCTCAATTTACTTAACACAAGTCATGCTATCACAAGTTAACCATCCACAAGCAACATTTTTACTTTTCCTATATATATAACTACCATTAACTTTTCCAGCAATGCATCCAAGAGAACGGTGATTGTGTGTGTTTTCGGTTTTATTATGTTCTCTTGCTTTTCTTGGGCTCAATAATACATGTAAAGCTATCGATTTCTTCTTTGCTTATTTTATACGGTGAATAGTTAAAATGAAAGATCTTAGCTCTTTTTGTGAAACTCGATAAGAAGGAGGGTGGTGATAGATGATATGGATAGGTTGATAGGGTAGTGAGAGAGAAAATGAGAGAGACAATAGAGGTGGGGTGATTACTTTCGTTAAATTCAATAATATAGTCTTATTATTATTACTATTACTATCATCATCATTAGTATTATTCAAGGTTGTAGAAGTCGCTAGACGGTAGGCGGGCGGTCGACTAGGGCCTAGGACTAGTCGGTCTAGGCGAGGACTAGTCGGCGCCTAGGCGGGGAGTATTAATTGTAACAGAATTTATTTTTTAAAATTTAGATATTACACATATCCCTAAAAAATGAATAAATAAGTATAAAAATTTGCAAATCAAGTGTTTAAATATGTAAGTCATCAAACATCAGAATGTTTAGACTCATTAATGACATTTTATTTATCATTTTAATCATCGATAATTGTAACTTAGCCACCGATTATCATAATTAATGACATTTTCTAAATTTAAATTTTAAAAATTTAAAAATTTGATTTTTTTGAGAATTTGATAATTTTTGGAAATTTTTAAAATTTGAAATTTTTTGAAAATTTTGAAATTTTGAAATTTGAAAAATTGATAATTTTGCCGCCTAGACCCGCCCAGACCCGCCTAGGCCCGCCTAAACCCGATTTTGACCGCCGTTGACCAAATCCGCCTAGCTTTACCGCCTACCACTAATCGTAGGCGGAACCCGCCCGCCTAGCGCCTAGGCGCCGCCTAGACGGCCGCCTAGGCCGACTTTTACAACACTACTATTATTATTAACTATATTGTTTTAATTATCATTATTATTTATTATGTGTGTTTGTGTTTGTGTTTGTGTTTGTGTATATAATTATATGTGTATAAATATAAGTATGTGTATGTGTGTGTTTATATATATATATATATATATATATATATATATATATATATATATATATATATATATATATATATATATATATATATATATATATATATATATATAAATATATATATATATATATATATATATATATATATATATATATATATATATATATATATATATATATATATATATATATATATATATATATATATATATATATATATATATATATCATAGTGGGGTTTAGATGTTATACACTACTATATGTTTTAAACAATGATGTGTACACATTCATATATATTCGAAAGTTTAATAAAACGGGTGTGAGATATTCAAAATTCTTTTGTCAGATCTTCCACAATGCTCTGTTAGGAGCAATCTCAATTAGCTTCATTCATACATTAATTAAATATAGTTGAACTGATTAATTAAGATTTATCTGAATTATTATAGAAGTAAGCATTACAATAATTATATATACTAACATCATCGTCTAGGCATCTATATACTGAGAATATATCTTTAGTTCTTCTAGCATAATAAGAATATTCTCTATAAAAACAATGACATACACTTGTGATCCCTTTTATATTCAATCAGGAAGGCTGATCAGATTGAGTAGACTAAGTACACAACACGTCATCCGTAGTGGACTTATTGTAAGAAAGTCTAAATTAGTCACATACCTAATTATATGTGGTATTCAATGTTATGTTGTATTGGCATGAGTCTATATCTAGAATCATACATCTTGAACTAATTTCAAGATTTTCTTATGTTTATACTTTACCTGGAGCAGACTCTTCTAAAAATGTTTATCGATATATACTTTGATTCCAGCACTGCATTATTGTATCTTATTATAGCAGGATATTTTTGAACCTATACTAACATTTTACAAGGATGAAAAATATACTATATATAATTAGTGCATCTATAACACAGTAGCTTAGGTAAGATGAAAGTATTCCCATTAGCTCTAATAGAAACCTACACCTTTTATTAATTATGTGTGATATCAACTAGTTTGATATTCTTTGAAATAAAGATTTATGTTCTTTGATGCTTGCTTTAAATGAAGCTCGTACGTTTTCATTAAGATTCCTAGACAGAAACATTCATCAGTGCACTTTTTAATACACCCTCACTAAGGTAACCATTCAAGAATGTATTTTAAAAATAGTATTTTTGTGTCTGATAATAAATAATGTTATGTAGATATGACATCGAACATCTAGGTGGCTGCTTTGATTGTTACATAGAGGAAAATTTTTCCCTAAATTCTATACTTTTGGTAAAGGGATTGGGTCAAATACATCATCTCAAGCGTGTACTTTATTGATATTTTATGAATAGACACAGGAAATCTAGATTTTTTCGTCCAATTTGATAAGTCTATAAAAAATGTGAATGCACGGTGGTTTTCTATTACGCCTCCCTAATCCATTGCATAGGCCCAACATATGTTTTTCCAGTAAATATTGAGAGTGTTTGTATAGTGTGGTTTTTTGGATTTCTCTAAGATCTACAAGGCCCCTACTTCTTCTTATTGTAAGAAAATATCTCTCTCTAATTACTCATCTCTACAAGTATTAAACAGTTTTGTAGTTGTGAGTTGGTTGGGTTGTTGAAGAAATTTCCGTAGAATACATTTGATAGTTTTGGACTTACAAATTAAAGAAGTATGACATACGTAGGCTTTGTAGCATTAGGTTCTCAATTAAGATAAATTTGGGAAAATTACCCATGTCATAACTCTTATGGTGTTTTAATCACATACCTTAGTTGGAATCCTTCAAAAGATATATCATAATATGATATAAGGAAAATCTCAAATATTAAAATTGAAACTACTTTATAGCATCGATACATGATTCCATCAAGACTAAACACATCATGATGTATTATCTCTAATGAAATCATCAGATTCTTTCAACTACTAGAATAACATTTGAATCATCCTTTCATGAAGCACATAAATCAAAACAACTCATAGTTGGATGATGTCAAGTTTCCTGAGCACTGGTTACATTTTGATGTGATAAGATTGATCTTGTCCCAGATTAATACGTTTCAAGTCCTACTTGATTCGTATTACATATATAATTATTTTTGAAACATTGCCATCACATACACTTCACAAAGATTATTATAAAGGGAAAAGATATGGACATTCAACATAGGGGACAACCAAACAGTTTTTAATCCATGTGAAAATATGCATCAAAACATAAAAGTAGCAGTTCCATAACCAACTATTGTTTCAAAATATTTGGAAACTAAAAATATAATTCTAAATTAAAAATGATGACCTTGCTCATCCGGGTAGTAGCCCCCTACTCATCATCAACTTACATCGACTCTTCTTCGCCCCCACATATAAAATAGATGATTGTATCTTATACCTAGGAATCTCGAAAAATGAAAAGTCATATCATATAGACATACTCGACTTTCTAGTCTCATTAGCCTTGCCTTTATTAACCTCTGCTAGGTTGGCGGTATAGATCTTCT
>CM042017.1:8897500-8932500 GCA_023525715.1 Cichorium intybus
TTACCAAATCGCAAATCGTAAGGTTTCTACTTTCCTTTTAAATTCCGCATAATACAGTTATAGAACACCTGCTGGTCATTATCCACTTTTCATATTGGGATTGAATTTCGGTTGCATATTTTGCGTTCATCAGATGCAGGTGTGGTAGAACCTTAGTTAACAAGGTAAGTCACTTGACTTTGTTACTTTCCTGAGATTTTTTTAGACAAATATAAATTTTTGACATCCACAAATTAATTTAAAAATTTGCAGACGAATTTATTTGCAATAACTTTGTAGTATTGCTAATTTCATGTGGATTCAGTTTTTTACCATTATTAAATTTAACCACTTAATACTTTGTTCTTTTTTTATTTATATTATGGCGATGTTTCTGTCAATTTAAATGGGTATGATTTTGATTCTCGTGATATTGCATTTCAGGTATGTTGCGTGTAGTATTACTCCTGGTTGTAGCTGCAACAAGTTCACCATTGTCCATATGCAGGATTAATACCAGGTACTAATTATCCTGCATTTTTTTGGTTATTGTCTTCATTTTTTAAATTTTCGCAATAGCAAGAATTTATTAAATTTTACCTGATTATTGACATTATTGTTTTTTCAAATATATTATATTCCAGTTGTTTTTGCAATTTCTAGCAATACTCGGGGGTGTAACTGCAACATTTACACTATTGTCCAGTTAATTGACAGAAACAGGTATTAATGAACTTGATTAGGGGCATTTTCGTCCAATATGAGTTATAATTTTTAAATTTTTAAGATTTGAAGGGAATATTGTTTTTTTATATATGCTTTAACTTATATAAAGAAAAGATATTAAGTATTTTGAAGGGAATATTGTCCCTTAATTGTTGCCCATCCTACCCCAATCACTTTGATTTTCAAATTGATTCACGGGTCAATATTTGAATTTCAATTTTATTCATGGGTCAAACATAATTATAATAGAAATTATGGTATTAATGTTAAACCCCACCACCCAATAACTTTAATAAATGTCGATGATTATGTCTACTAAATGTGTCCCACACCATCCCAATTAATTTAGAAAATGGTAAACCCCACAACCCAATCACTTTAAAATTTGGTTATAATTATGGAAAATAATTGTATCCCACCCCACCCCATTAACTCTGAATTTCAATTTCATTCCGGGTAAAACATAATTCTAATTGAAATTTTGATTTTAATGTTAACCCCACCACCTAATAACATTAATAATTAGTTATAATTATATCCACTAATTGTGTCCCACCCCACCACCATTAGATTTTATTCCCGGGTAAATTTGGAAAAATCAACTATAATAATTTGTTATAATTATGTCCCCTAATTATGTCCCACCCCACCCCAATCACTTTTAATTTCAATATTATTCTCAAGACATAATTATAATTTTACTTTGTTAAAATTACAGTATTTACCAACTTTATAAAGTGACTTACCAAATTCATTTAAGGCTTACGTCCCAATTGGATATTGGGACACAATTAATTTTTCAATCAAGGTTCTCTAGAGAGAAGTTTAAGCATACATCCTCAAACCTTCTGTTACCAGGTAACTCTAAATGCATTTTATATTTTTATTATTGCAATGATCTTGAAATAAAATCTGAAAATGCTAATAAACTCAAATACCTTTCTTTGTAACGTATTCGAGATTATAGCATTTAGCCGTTTTCATTACAAAGAAAAATATAACACAGACAGAAAAACATTCAGTCCTTAATCCAAGGTTTCATATCGATTGAGAACATCATTCATTGAGCAGGTCCCATAGCTCAAGGTTTCAATATTCAGTCCTTAATCCAAGGATTGCAATGATCTTGAAATAAATTCTGAAAATGCTAATAAACTCAAATACATTACTTTGTAACGTAATCGACAATATAGCATCGTACTTGGTTTGTTATATATAGCCTAATTTTTGTACTTATTTTCGGATTATAGCATCATACTTCTCTTTTTCGTCCAATAATTGCATTGTACTTTTTATAATAAGGTAATTTTGATTACCATCCGCTAATAGCATCCTACTTAACCTTTTAATTTAATTTTTAGCAGTCATTAGCTCCACTACAAAGGAAGGAACGTTTCCAATTTTCTTAAGCCACGAATAAGAGGTAAACTCGAATACAACGTTTGCTTATTTTCGGATTATAGCATCAAATTAGTACTTATTTTCGAATTATATCTTTATACTTCTGTCAATTAACATGGTTCTTATTTTATTTATTTTGTACTTATTTTCGGATTATTGCATCATACTTTTCTTTTTCGTCCAATAATTACCATTGTACTATTTTTGGCTTAATATTAGCCTACCTATTGTCGTACATATACGATTAATTTTTAACTTTAGTTTCAGTTGAATTCCAATTAGTGGCTTTGAAATTCATTGTAGAATACTTGTTTGAAACGGAATTTACGAATTTTCCCATTATAGCCTCATATTTGTAAATGTGGTCATATTGTAGCATCATACTTATATAACTTTTCCTATTATAGCATTGTACTATAGCTTCTAGCCGCTTACTAATTGTTTTTTTTACTATTATAGCATTGTACTTTTTATAATAAGGTATTTTTGATTACCATCCGATAATAGCATCCTACGTCACTCTTTAATTTAATTCTTAGCAGTGAATATCTCCACTTTTTAATTTATTTCGGATTATAGGATCACATTTGTACTTATTTTCGAATTATAGCATTATACTTCTCTAATTTGTTTCTATTATTAACCCAAAATATTTTATTGGATTAATTTCATCGTACTTTGTTAAATAAGGCATCATCCTTTTACATTTAACATTAGATTCTACCCGCATACTACTCTTTTTTGTTTCTTATTTTAGGATTATAGCATCATATTTGTAATTATTTTCAAATTATAGCATTATACTTCTCTTTTTTCTTTCTATTATTAACCCAATATTTTTTCTTTGCATTATACTACTCTTTTTTGTTGCTTTTATAGCATTGTACTTCTTATAAACAGGAAAAACTAAAAATATCTGTTTTAATAATCAAAACTGGAAACTCGATAATTTGGTCATAAGTTGTATTTGTGCCTGTCTAATATCTAAGCAATTGAATTACTTGGAAATTTGTTTTCACGTTTTCTTTTTGAATTTGTAGTAAATGGATCAATATTTTGAGGTTTCCTCCTTTCGTTACCTCAATAATTCCCACTGTTGGTACCATTTCACATTTGCTCGAGTTGAATTCATTTTAAGCGATATCAAAAAAGATAGAATCATCGTTCTTTTGATTGATAAAAATGTAAGTTTTGTATATTCTTAACTACATTAATCTTTGTTTTTTATTACTAATTATAATATTGTTTTTTGTTAGAGAGAAAAAATGATGGCGGTTATCCCAAGTAATTTAATGGAAATGTATCAAAACATAATTTTTGTTGGGTTGCTATACTCGATAAAATGTTTTAAACTTTCCTGGAATCCCTTTGGCTGCCCAAAATATGGGGGTATAAATTTCTTGATGATGAATACGTAATTGCCGTTAGCGATAATACTCAATTTAATCTCGAACGACGCCCAGACCTTCATTTTCCATTGTATCCGCTGGTTACTTCTATTGAATCTCTTGTCAAAATGCAACGCCTACGACTAATGATCGGTAAATACTAATTAGTTAAATTGCTTTTTATACCATTAAATATAAAAAAATTTATTACTAAATATATTGGCCATTTAGATGTTGTTGGCAAAGTTATAAGTGGACGATTTCTTGGCCGTAATTGCGCATATGAGATGACTCTTCAAGATAAATCGTAAGATTTCCTATTTATAATTATTTTTAATAATTTTATACATATTGATGCTTCATTTTTAAATTGAGGGTATATAATAAACTTGATTTTGAATTACCACCAGAGACTTTAACCTTTTTATTATTATTATTGTTAATAATTGTATACTTAAAATTTTAAGTAATGTTTCATTTTTAAATAGGGGCTATGTAATAAACCTGACGTTGAACGACGCACCAGAGACGTTACCCTTTATGCTTTCACTAGCAATTAGAGACCATTGGGTTATATATGTAGCTCGTGTTAAGCTTTGCGAACAAGGAGGACGTAAGTTAAAACTAAATTTATACTTAGGTCATTAAAATTAACGTATTTTGTTAATATACATCAAATAAACATTTCAGATAACTATTTGTCCTCTACGTATATTTCGAGGGTGCGCTTTCGTCCAATAATGCCAGAAGCAGAAGAAATCAGCCTTATTTATGGATGATTTGTTATTATGGAGGTGGTTGTTTTAGCAACAAACTTATGTTGTTTTTATTAATTATCTGTTTATGATTGCATTTGGTATTATGTACAAACTTGGATTATTTTAATTTTAATGTTGGAAGTATTTTCCTGTTTATCTTTATATTGTATATTATTGTTATTTGTTTATTGTTATATGCTATCATTTGGCTGATATTCAATCTTAAAAAATTACAACCCAATTTTAAAATTATTTTCAATAACATATTATTTAATTTTTAAATGTTATAATTCTATAGGTTAATATGGTTAGACAGAAACTTGGATTAATTTAATTATAATGTTTACGTATTTTTCTGTTGATTCTTATATGGTATGATTATTGTTATATGATGTTATTTGGATGATATTCAATCTTTAAAAATGATCAAATACTTTTTTTAAGGTTTTACTAACATATTAATAGCTTTTTAAATATTTTATTTTTATAGGATAATATGAATATTGGAGGCACTTCTAATGAAAATGGTGATATGACACAAGATTGCAATGTTTCCCAAACCAGGGCAGAAAAACGGAGAAAAGTTAATCAACAATACTATGCACGAAATAAAAACAACCACCAATCAAGCAAAGACAAGATAATATGCCAGAGTAGTGATAAACTTTCTTCGACCAAGAAAGATGTTTATCGAAATTCTGTCGATCCAGTGATTCTAGCTGACAGATTTCAGTTTTGTGAAACCAGATCTACTAGAAACAAAATGCAGAAAGTTATTTGTTGTGACATTTTCCAAAGTAGTGCCGAAAAGCGGAGAGTAGTTAATAAGCAATATTATGAACGAAATAAAAACCACCCCCAATCAAACAAAGAAAATATCATACCACATACTAATGAAAAAGTTTCTTTTATCAAGAAAGATGTTAATCGAAGTTATTATGAACAAATTAAAGGAAAAAATAAAATGTTTGCAACAGATTATGAAGGGCGTAACACTAAACCATTATCTACAATTACTAAGACATTTCAAGATCGCAATGTACCACGTAGCGAAGAAAACACCCAAATTTGTTCAGAGTTAATAGACGAAGCATCAACATTTGGTTAATATCTAACTTTAATTTTTCTCAATTTTGATATAACTTGAAAACTTTTATATTTGTTGTTTAAAAACAAATTATTTGTTACTATATTGCAGTTGAAGAATGTTGCAGTTACATCCATGTCGATACAGTGATTCCAGATGACATTCTCCACGTATCAAACACAGTTCGAGATCGTAATGTACCAGGTAGCGAAGAAAACACCCAAATTTGTTCGAAGATAATAGACGAAGCATCAACATTTGGTTAATCTCTCACTTTATTGTTTTTCAATTTTTATATAACTTGAAAACTTTTATATTTGTTGTTTAAAAATAATTTATTTGTTACTATATTATAGATGTAGGTGGTTGCAGTTACATCCATGTCGACACTGAGATTCCACATGACATTATCCACGTAGCGAAGACAGTTCAAGATCGTAATTTACCGAGTAGTGAATATAACTCCCAAATTTGTTCGGAGATAATAGATGAAGCATCAACATTTGGTAATATCAAACTTTATTGTTTTTAAATTTTTATATAACTTTAAACAACAAATATTTTGTTGTTTAAAATTAATTTTCTTTGTCACTATATTGTAGTTGAAGGTTGCAGTTACATCCATGTCGATCCAGTGATTCCAGATGACATTATCCTAAGGGATCCAGAATATTGTATTTTCGATGGCATCGGTGAAGTACATCGTGTTTTGGGGAATGTTAAACCATGTGTTCATTGTGGCGCAAAGCGATTCAAATATGAATTTGCTACATTTTGTTGCATGAGTGGAAAAACAAAGTTGGCATCGACACATATTCCTCCAGAATTATACTCACTTTTCACATCACCCAATGAAAAAGGAAGAAAATTTAGAAAAAACATACGTGTTTACAATACAAATTTTTCTTTCACCTCTATGGGGGTTGACTTAGACGAAGAATTAGCAAGTATGAAAGATGGAGTATATACATTTCAAGCCCATGGAGCAATATATCATAGAATAGACCAGTTAGTACCAAGGGATGGAAAACCTAGGTACTTACAATTATATTTTTATGATTCTGAATCCGACTTTACACATAGACTTCAATTAGCAAATATTGATAAAGACATCATTCATGAATTGTCGAATGGTCTTGCTACAAATCCATATGTTACAACATTTCGAAGCCTTGGTGAACTAGGACCTCTCGATAACTATAGAGTAACTTTGAATGCATCAGTGGAACTTGACCAAAGGGTGTACAATCGTCCGACCACATCTGAGGTTTGTATTTGTTGTTTACATTTCTTAATTATAAGTGCGTATGTCAAGTTCCATATTAAATACACATCGTGCTAAAATAAATAATTGGCAGGTTGCTGGTATTTGGGTAGAAGGTAATGACAATATAAGCACATATGAAAGAAGCATTGTTGTGTATGGGAGGTCTGACTATCCAACACAAATTCAACCTTACGAAGCTTGTTATGATCCTTTATCTTATCCTTTGTTATTTCCTAATGGGGAGCCTGGTTGGCATGCAAAAATAGAAAGGGCTGGGGTGTCCATCAATGAAGTTGTAGTTGCTGAAGAAGATATCGATGCTCATGAAGAAGGTATAATAGTTTCTGACATCCCAATTATTTATTATGTATTTGTAGTGAATGTATATTTATTTGTTAATACATTACCATTATGCAGGGAGTAACTCAATAAACAGTAGGAATAATGTAACGATGCGTGAGTATTACAGTTACAAATTCCAAATCCGTTCAACTGATAATTTGATATTATTGGGTGGAAGATTGCTACAACAATTTGTGGTAGATATGTACATAAAGATCGAGACATCACGGTTGCTCTTTTGTCGATTAAACCAAAAAAAAATAAGATCCGACCTTTACCAAGGAATTGTGGATTGTGTCAATGCCGGTGAGGTTGAACCAAGTAGAGTCGGGCAACGAGTTGTCTTACCTGCATCTTTTATCGGAGGACCTCGCGACATGCGACGAAGGTTTCTAGATGCGATGACGTTAGTCCAAGATGATGGAAAGCCTGATATATTCCTTACACTAACATGCAATCCAAGTTGGCCTGAAATTGAAAGTGAACTGAAATATGGCCAAAGTGCACAAGATCGCCCAGACCTTGTATCAAGAGTTTTTCGTGCAAAACTAGAAGACCTTAAGGAGCAACTTCTTAAAAAGCATTTATTGGGCGTAGTTCGAGCATATGTTTATGTGGTAGAGTTTCAAAAACGGGGTTTGCCTCACGCACATTTCCTCCTGATAATGACATCAGAACACAAGATGTCAAATCCAGACCAGTATGACAAGATGGTGTGCGCTGAAATTCCTGACCCGAAAATGTATCCAAAAATGCATGAAATTGTTGTGAAACACATGATGCATGGTCCTTGTGGCCACTTAAGACCAAAAAGTCCTTGCATGAAGGGTGATCCAGCAGAATGTCGGTGGAGATATCCAAGACAATTTAATCAAGTGACAACACAGGGAAAGGACTCATATCCATTATATCGCAGGAGAAACAATGGAATACAGGTTGACGTAAGAGGAAATACACTCGATAATAGGTGGGTGGTCCCATACAATCCAAAGTTGCTAATGATGTTCAATTGTCATATGAATGTAGAGATTTGCTCGAGCATAAAATCTGTGAAATATGCTTTTAAGTATGTTTACAAGGGACATGACAAACAAGTTGTCCACATTGATCAAGATGGAGCAGAGCCTATTATTAATGAGATCACGAGATATCAAGATGCACGTTACGTCTCGCCTCCTGAGGCAATATGGCGTATTTTCAGCTTTGCCCTTTCTCAAATCCATCCTTCTGTCATGGCTTTGCATCTTCATCTCCCAAACCAGCACTTCGTTAGATTCTCGAATAATGATACAATGAGTGATATCGTTGAGAGGGAGAAAGATAAAAGTTCAACGTTGACTGCTTTTTTCGACATGGATAAAAAACATAAGACTGCACGGCAATATCTATATAAAGAATTCCCAAAATACTTTACATGGAATCCAAAGGATCGTTGTTGGAATTTTCGAAGAAAAGGAAAAATGAGAGGCAGATTGGTTTCTGCTAACCCAGCTGAAGGAGAGCAATACTACTTACGAATACTTTTGTCACTTGTTAAGGGGCCAACATGCTTTGAAGATCTTTACAAAGTGAACAACATATTACACCCGACATTTCGTAAAGCTGCCACTGAGAGAGGATTAATAGAGACCGATGATATTCTATCTCAATGTTTTACCGAAGCCTCATTATTTCAGTTTCCTGGGGCTCTTAGAAGGCTATTTGCAACTATTTTGATTTATTGCGAGCCTGGTGATGTTCGAAAGTTATGGGATGAGCACTATAGTTCACTTTCCGAAGATTATAGGCAACAAAATGAGAGTGTTGAACGAGTTCAGAGTATGGTTCTTTTGGATATTGCTTTGTTTTTGAAATCTATGGGTAAGGATCTTGGTGACTTTGATCTTCCTATAGTAAATACAACCATCAATTTAGAATCAGAAGGACATCGTGAGGTCCAAGAGGAGTATTCCGTGGTTGTTGAAGATGAACACCTTCGTGCTAAAGATTCCCTCAATATAGACCAGAAATATGCATATGATGAGATCATGAGACACGTAGACTATAATCTGCCAGGTGTGTTCTTTATAGATGGTCCTGGTGGAACTGGAAAAACCTTTTTGTACAAAGCATTGCTTGCTGAAGTTCGTTCACGTGGTCTTATTGCACTTGCGACTGCTACATCAGGTGCTGCGGCTAATAATATGCCCGGAGGGAGAACATCTCACTCAAGATTTAAGATTCCCATAAATCTTGATAATAACTCAATATGCAATATCAAACAACAGAGTGGGGCTGCTAAACTAATTTCTTTGGCAAAAATAATCATATGGGATGAATCAACGATGGCTCATAGGCAAGCAGTAGAGGCGGTGGATAGAACGATGCAAGACATTACAAATGTGACCCTCCCATTTGGTGGAAAGATAATGATATTGGGGGGTGATTTTAGACAGGTGTTGCCAGTCGTCAGACGTGGAACTCGAGCACAAATTGTAGACTCCAGCTTGCGGATGTCGCCTCTTTGGCCTTTGATTATAAAGATGCGATTAACTATAAATATGAGGGCACTGGCTGATCCATGGTTTTCAGATTTTTTTAATACGAGTTGGGGATGGAGATGAAGAAGCTATTGATGGAAGTTTTATTCGAATACCTGATGAGATGTCCATTCGTTACACTAATCAAGCTAAATCTAAAGACGAATTGATTAATGCAGTATTTCCTTCTTTGGAAATTAATGGAGATTCTTCAGATTATATTATTTCTCGGGCGATATTATCAACTAAAAATGAACATGTCGATGAAATAAATGATCTATTGATAGATAGGTTCCATGGAGAGGAAAAGGTGTACTACAGTTTTGACGAAGCAGAAGATGATAAGAACAACTTCTATCCGATGGAATTCTTAAACACTCTAAATGTTAGTGGTTTGCCCCCTCACTACCTTCGACTCAAAATTGGATGCCCAATAATACTTTTACGAAATATTGATCCTTCAAATGGATTATGTAATGGCACAAGATTGATATGCAAAGGTTTTCAATTGAACGTCATCGATGCAGAAATAGCAGTTGGTATTCATGCTGGAAAAAGAGTGTTTTTGCCAAGAATACCTCTTTGTCCATCAGCAGATGACATGTTTCCATTCAAATTGAAAAGAAAACAGTTTCCAATCCGGCTTAGCTTTGCCATGACAATCAATAAAGCTCAAGGCCAGACAATTCCAAATGTGGGAGTTTTTCTACCGGAATCAGTATTCTCGCATGGACAACTTTACGTAGCACTTTCCAGAGGAATATCACGTGACAATACAAAAGTATTAGTGAAGCCTATCAAAGATTTTGAGACGCCTGGAGTTTACACATCGAACGTGGTATATCGAGAAGTTTTACGTGATATGTAAAATACATTTGTAATGATATTGACGATACATTATGTGTTTTTTTGGAATTATATACTTTTGTTTCATGACGAAAAAGTTGTGTTATTTGTTAAATAACTCATTAAAAAGTTGTCAAACGAGGATGTTAATAAGAATACAATTATCTTCCCCCAAAATAAACTTATATTTGAATTAAAAATATTCATCACAGAATAACCCACACGAAAGCGTAACCTTACATACTTTTCAACGACGCCCCTCCCCACCCACACTCTCGGGTATTTATCATCCCCTATATCGTTGGAAAATTAATCAATCGTCCGAATAGAATTTAATCACTCTCATATTCGGCAACTCCCCCTCTCATCTGCAACCTAGCACCTAAAAACTAATTGCCGAAACGAAACTATTTGCCGCCGCCGCATTGCGCGGGTACGCAGCTAGTATATATATATACCATATATAACTTACAACCATCTTACTGCATAATGTCTTAATTTTAAGACTATGTACAACCCTCTACTGCATATTCCTTTGCTGAATACGTGTTTGCTGAAGATGACCTGTGACAATATAAAAGCATTAAAAAAACCCTAGCCGGAATCGCCTCTTTTCTTCTTCTATCCCACTCTCTCTTCTCTCTCGCTCTCTCTCTCTCTCTCTCTCTCTCTCTCAAAGAAACGACAGTCGCTTCCGCCACCATCTCATCGCATCCGCCACCATCTCATTGCTAGCCTCCGAACAAAAACCACCACTACTCATGAACAACACCATCCACCGTCTTCCACCTTCGTACCCACAACAATCTCGCACCTCACCATGATGGAAACGCCAGATCTGCGCCTCCCGATTCACCATCTCACCGAATCTGTTATTGAAACGCCATCCACCGTATTCCACCTTCGTCCCCACTACAATCTCGCACCTCACCACGATGGAAACGCCAGCCATCCGTTATGTAGCCCCATCCGATCCAGCCACCATCCGTTATGCAACCCCATCCGATCCAGCCACCGCTATGACGAAGCTTCAAGGTTCACCGCCACCAGGTTTGTATTTGTTTTTGTTTTATGAAACTTGTATTTGTTTTTGTTTTATGAAACTTGAAGCTACAAGGTTCACTGCCACCAGGAATCCGATGGTTGATAAGAGCTATGCACTCCAAGTGCTCGACAAAATGCCACAGAGAAACTTCATGTAAGTGTTCTGTTTTTAGAAGTTCTGATTTCTTTATTGATTTTTTGGTAGCTTTATTCAACATCAGGGTCAAACTTGAATGGGCAAGATGGGAAAGTTTTGAAGAGAAATCAAACCGAGAGGTTTGAGTATGATTTTGGCAAGCTACTTCCATCTCTCAACAGGTCAATTGAAGGCCCATCAAATACTTTTGGAAGAACATCATCAGCTCAAAAATCACCGATTGAAGATGTGTCAGAGTGTGTCATAACTGCTGCAAAAAACCCTGAGTTTGCTCAAAAGCTTCATGCAGTTCTATTAAATAGTGGTGGAAGTGGAACAACTGTTGATTCGCTTTTAAATGTAAATAAAAAAGGAGAATCACAAGCATGTGAAACAGTTCATTTGTTAGATGCTGACATGTTAACCATGTCTAATAATGAAGAACATCTTGATGAAAAAGATTTACCTTCTGAATCTACAAGTGGAAACCATGGTGAGGGAATTAGCCTTACTGCAGTTGAGTGGGAAATTCTGTGGGAGGATCTTCATATTGGAGAACGCATTGGTATAGGTAAGAATTAAGATTCCCTTTTTTACTATTTTTAAATCAGTAACCACATAATGTTTACTTAAAATAGTGGTCTTTTCTTTTTTCTTCCAGGTTCTTATGGCGAGGTTTATTGTTCTGAATGGAATGGAACCGTAAGTTGCTTTTGAATCATTCATGTTTTTAGATCAGATGTTACTTAAAGTTATTTTTTGTTTAATTGATTAAATTGGTATTTGGTGATAGGAGGTGGCTGTGAAGAAGTTTATGAATCAGGATATCTCAGGCGATGCACTGACTCAATTTAAAAGTGAAGTAAGTGCTTGCTACAATTTTTATAAGTTGTATCATTTATTGAAGTCAAAATATCAGTTTTTTTAATCTTTAAAAACAAGTATTCAATATAGTTTTTTGTTTTTTTTAGGTTGAGATCATGTTGAGGTCAAGACATACTTACAAATAATAAAATAGAATGTTACTTACAAGTATTCAATATAGTTTTTTGTTTTCGTAGGTTGAGATCATGTTGAAGTCAAAATATCAGTTTTTTTAATCTTTGCGGATTTTCAAAATTTGAAAACTTTGAAACTTAGCTCCCACCCAAAGTTTTTGGATTTTCAAAATTTGAAAACTTAAAATTTTTTAAAACTTAGCTCTAGCCAAGCTTTTCGAATTTTCAAAATTTGAAAACTTTGAAAATTTTGAAACTTAGCTCCCGCCCAAAATTTTCGCATTTTCATAATTTAAAAACTTAGCTCCCACCCAAGTTTTTCGGATTTTCAAAATTTGAAAACTTTGAAATTTTTGAAACTTAGCTCCCACCCAAACTTTTTGGATTTTCAAAATTTGAAAACTTAAAATTTTTTGAAACTTAGGTCTGGCCAAGCTTTTCGAATTTTCAAAATTTGAAAACTTTGAAATTTTTGAAACTTAGCTCCCGCCCAAACTTTTCGCATTTTCATAATTTAAAAACTTAGCTCCTACCCAAGTTTTTTGGATTTTTCAAAATTTGAAAATTTTGAAATTTTTGAAACTTAGCTCCCGCCCAAGTTTTTCGGATTTTTCAAAATTTGAAAACTTTGAAATTTTTGAAACTTAGCTCCCGCCCAAATTTTTCGCATTTTCAAAATTTAAAAACTTTGAAATTTTTGAAACTTAGCTCCCGCCCAAGTTTTTCGGATTTTCAAAATTTGAAAACTTTGAAAATTTTGAAACTTAGCTCCCGCACAAGTTTTTCGGATTTTCAAATTTTGAAAACTTTGAAATTTTTGAAACTTAGCTCCCGCCCAAATTTTTTGCATTTTCAAAATTTAAAAACTTTGAAAATTTTGAAACTTAGCTCCCGCCCAAGTTTTTCGGATTTTCAAAATTTGAAAATTTTGAAACTTAGCTCCCGCCCAAATTTTTCGGATTTTCAAAATTTGAAAACTTTGAAATTTTTGAAACTTAGCTCCCGCCCAAGTTTTTCGGATTTTCAAAATTTGAAAACTTTGAAATTTTTGAAACTTAGCTCCCGCCCAAGTTTTTCGGATTTTAAAATTTGAAAACTTTGAAATTTTTGAAACTTAGCTTCCGCCCAAACTTTATGGATTTTCAAAATTTGAAAACTTTGAAATTTGTGAAACTTAGCTCCCGCCTAAAATTTACGGATTTTCAAAATTTGAAAACTTTGAAAATTTTGAAACTTAGCTCCCGCCCAAGTTTTTCGGATTTTCAAAATTTGAAAACTTTGAAAATTTTGAAACTTAGCTCCCGCCCAAGTTTTTCGGATTTTCAAAATTTGAAAACTTTGAAATTTTTGAAACTTAGCTCCCGCCCAATTTTTTCGCATTTTCATAATTTAAAAACTTAGCTCCCGCCCAAGTTTTTCGGATTTTCAAAATTTGAAAATTTTGAATCTTAGCTTTCGCCCAAGTTTTTCGGATTTTCAAAATTTGAAAACTTTGTGATTTTTTTCTATTTTGTTAAAACCATTTTATAATATGAGATATATAGTGAGGCTATTCCTCTATCTATTTCTGCTGCATTCGGTCTCTTTCATACAAATAGGGCAATCGACTTGAAAACTCGTACATTTCACCGAATCGTTTCTCCTCTTTATTCATTTTGCCCGGTATTCTTAAAATGGATGTACTCATGTTCTTGGATCTGTTTTTGCTAATCAAACATGAATGTTTCAGGTACCACCACTCACTCCTTCACCAACCACCATCAGTACAATCACTTCTGTTATGAGGACTAAACTTGGTTCACAGCATTTGGATAAATAAATATAGATTTTGTGAGCTTTGATTGCATTCTGCTGCTGTATGTATTTGATTATATGTTTATGTGACTGATACATTTAAAAAAATCCACCTAATAATAGCATCATAGTTTCAATTATTGTCTTATTAGGACATTATATATACTTTATGAATATGATTCAGATTATCTATATGTGTGTGTTTCTAAAAGAAGATTGGTTTAAAGAGGAAATAAAAGATATTGGGGATGGAAAGTTTGACGAATTAACTAATTTAGCTTTTTCTTAGTTCCTTTACATTTTATTCTTTTTGTTTATGGGTTGTCTGTGCATTTTTTCCAAGAAAATGACGCTTATTATTAAAAAATACAGTGAAAAGTCTTTGACCCACTACAACAATCAAAAGAAAAACAGCTTCCTGTTGATAATGCTATGTCTTCATGTATTGGCAAAAGTCTTGACAAATAAAATTTTAAAACAAATACAGCAAAACGAGACTCTTTATGAGTTAATAAAAATAAGCCTTTCAGAAAAAAAAAACGTTAGTTATAAAATAAATATATCTTTTTATAAAATCATATTATTTTATGGGAAGTCTTAAACAGCAAACCTTTTTGTAATTAATGCATTAAATTTGTTAGATACGATAATAATTATCCTTAATAATCATAAATAATCATTAACAATATTTCAAATAAAAGTTTGATGTATGGCCACTCAAGAAATAAGTCATCATACGTATATATCAACACATTAATAAAACTCATAGGTTTTTAAAAGTTTAAATTAAGTATTTATTTACTTCGCGATATATTTTTAATTGTAGTCAAATATGAGAAATTTCGATTTTGATCGATGAAATAAAATATAAAGTCATATTACTTAATAAAATCATAACTTAATAAGAATTAAAGGATTTTGTAAGAAACTTACTAAAAGAAATAATAAACTTATAATAGATTATAATAACTTTTAGTTTTAGTTGTCTTTTGTTACAGGACATTATATTTATAATTCATGAACTTTAATACAAATAATTGACTTCTTTTTTTATCTTAATGTTTACAATTTTATCAAATCGTTTTATTAAACATCAATTATAGTACAAGTTCGCCAATGTGTAAAGAAAAATCTTGAATTTTTATCATATGTACATCTGTTTACCGTTACCGCATCACAAGTGTAAACACCCCTTATTACCTAAATAATAAGACGTGTCGCTTCTTGTAAGGAACTAATAACCGGAAATAAAATTGTTCATAGAAAGAAACTATAATGTGCGTGTATGACAATCAACAGAGCTCAAGGACACACAGTTCCAAATGTTTGTGTTTTTCTATCGGAATTAGTATTCTCGAATGGGCAACTGTATGTAACAATGTCTAGAAGAATATCACGTGATAGGAAACTATTGATCAAACATAACTATTAGACATTTGATGAAAGTAAATTAATCCATGCGAGGAAAGTGTTCACGTAAATGAAATTAATCACCGCCCGCTGCATTGCGCGGGTACGCACCTAGGAAATGTGATGCAAAACTATACTTCCAACAGCCACCAACTAACAAAACTAGATCAACAATAGCAACAAAGTAACCACATATATGAGCTTTTTATTGAGTAATACGATGTCATGGGTTAGTTTTGCGATATTTCTAATGCATTCAATAGTCATCTCTTCGTTCAGGTTGTTATTGTCTCAACAGGGGGTTGAGAATAACTTCATTTTAGTTAAATTATCCCATATGTCCCTCTTGAATTCAAATGTTTCTATTATTCATGTTGTTTGACCGTAGACTTGCTGTTTTCCCTTCAAACAGTTTGAACTTTCATACAACATCTCATGCTCTTATACAAAGAAAGAACTTTCATACTTCCTTAACCCCCCCCCCCCCCCATGCGGCAAATCTGAAACCCAAAACCTAACTCGTAGTCGACGAAACAAGACTCTTTATGACTTAATCGCCCGAAAATATATTAATCACTCTCGTATTCGCCAACTCCTCCTCCCATCTGCAACCTAAAACCTAAATAGTAATTGGCGAAACGAAACTATTTGTCGCCGCCGCATTGCGCGGGTACGCACCTAGTATATATATATATATATATATATATATATATATATATATATATATATATATATATATATATATATATATATATATATATATATATATATATATATATATATATATATATATATACGCACACACACACACACACACACACACACACACACTTGCATATGAATACACATGCATATGCATATTTATTTGCATAAGGATATGCATATACTCTTGTAAGAGCACATGCATATATGCATATATATTTACGCTCTGGTCAGATCAGTGTCCTCGTCCGATGAATGTTTTTCGCTTCCAGAGAGTTGATCTGGTACGGTGATTGTGGTCACCAGTGCATCCGGTATGTAGAAGCTCATGTTCGAAAGCATTTGTAATTTGATCCTCGGAGAGGACATCCGCAGAAGAAATGCATGGGAGTGCTCTAGCAGTCTGCTGAGCACATAAGAACGAGGAAGAAGGGCCAACTGAGGAAGTGGTGGTGACAAGGGAAGAAGTAAATCAAGGAGGAGAGAAAGTTCCAGAAGTCGAAAGGATATTATATGTTGGAACTGCAATAAAAGTAGTCACTTTAAAAATCAGTGCCTAAAGCCCTCCGCAGGCAATACGAGGAAGGAGGTTAATGTGGCAGAAGACTCTGGTGACGCACTTATCTGTTGCGTAGGAAGTTCGGTGAAGTCCTGGATAATTGACTCAGGTGCCGCGTTCCATGCAAGCCATTACAGTGACGTAATACAGAACTTCAGACAATACAATGGCAACGTCAGGCTTGCAGATGATCAAAGCCTGGATATCACCAGAGAAGGAATTGTTGTCCGCCAGAGAAGGAATTGTTGTCCGCCGGACAAGCTTAGGTACAATTTAGACTTTGAAGAATGTCAAGTTCATTCTGGATCTCAAGCAGATGCTGATATCTGTAGCCTGTAGGGCATGATTTGATTTTGTTCCATATGTAAATGATCCTCGGTTGGAATTCCAGCATTGGCATAAATTAGAGTTGATTTTGTTCCATATGTAAATGATCCTCGGTTGGAATTCCAGCATTGGCATAAATTAGAGGACTTATAAATACGTACCAATTATGTTTTCCAATTCAGGACGTTGAAGCGATAAAGCAAAAGTAACAAATCGAAACCTTAGGATTAAAGCACTGTTGCATAGGTGATTCATAGTTTCAAGGCTAGGTACTTTGAAAAGTTTTTATTTCAAGTATGGGCCCAAGTGACATATTTGGTACCTTAAACTGCTTTACCGCCACTAATCATTGCCAAACACAAAGTTATTCAAAAACGCATCGAAAACCACATCAACTTACGAAATCATGTAGATAAATGTTATTTGCCTTCAAATTGATATAAGGGTGTCATACGCTCATACCCCTTTTCACTTAAGCAGCATAGATTCATACACTTTTACATACAGAAAACGAAAACCAGCAGCAGGTACAAAAAATAATCAAGTATCTTAAAATAAAAACCCAAAAAGAAAACCAATTTTCAAGAACAGGGTATCCAATAAAAACCCGCTACTTCGAGAACAACTGTCTGCAACGTCTTCCAGGCTTTATTCTTCTACCATCAGCAGCCTCCCCCAACACAACTTCGTTAACCAAATCCTTAAAAATCAACCGCTCAATTTCCAAAGAAATACCCGGTAATTCACCATCATAATCCGTCCAACTTTCTGCCTTATTCAACACTTCCTCCCACAAAATACTCTTAAACCCATCATCTTCCTCCTCTAAACCAACATCTTCTCTCTTTTTTCGCACCTGCAACTCTTCAATCTCCGAACACAACTCCCTCAAAAGCTTTTGAGCATTCAATGTCTTCTTCACAATCTTAAAAGAAAAAGAGGGCACAACTAACCCTAACTTCCCTGCAAGAACCTCGTTAACAGTATCGAAGATAAGCTTCCTATGGAATTTTTCCTTTTTGTGTAGCTTTTCAGGGGTAGAAGGGTCTTTCGGTAAATTACTGAATTTGGTTTGTTCCAGTACTAGAAATAACTCGGGGTTAATCGGGTGGCCGGAAGAGTGGAATTGGAACGTTTTTAGGTCTCTGAGAAGAAGTCCGGAAGCTAACAGGATCTCTGAAATATACCTGTCATCGGGTTTTGTGTTTTCACAGAGAGATGCGATGTAATCTGTGTGTGCTTCATCGTGAGTGGAGTTTAGCCTTGTGAGTTTTTGAACCAAGTGTTCGATGTTTTGTAGCTTTTTGCGGTTTATTTCGGATGTAATACCCGAACATAAAGTGTCGGGTTGTGATTCCCATTGATCTTTAATGAATTTCTCATTGGACCCTTGAGTAGTATTGTCTGTTAGAATTTAAATCTACGGTTAGTTCATGAAATCATAAGCATAAGCATACAAGACATGGTCACACATATCTAGCACTGTTTGCCAAAGGGTTAAATACGTCTTTATGCAAAAACATTTCACCTTTTTTCCCAATTTATGCAACAAAATTGTTTTCTAAGCGAAATACGCAATGAGATATCATTTAAAAACCAAAAGATGCAATATTTTACACCGGTTGAAAAATGGTTGCGTAAATTGATAAACGAACGCTACATTGTCGCTTAAATTTGTAAAAGAACTTAAACATTGTTGCATTAACTAGTAAAAAAGTGAGGTATTGTTGCATAAATTGATTAAAAAATGAAACATTGTTCCATAAATTGGTAAAAGAGTGAAACATTATTGCTTAAATTCGTAAAAACAATGAAACATTGTTGCATAAACCGGTAAAAAGGTGAAACATTGTTTGCATAAACAAAGCATTTAATCGTTTCATGTTACAATGTTGTATATTTTGATTAAAAAAGAATGATAAAAGACCATCTTACCTTTTAGTGTTTTCAGCATATGTTTCACAGGGGAAGGCGAATCATCCATATAAACTCCATCATCAAGAACCGAAACCGGACTTGGATATTCCGGGTCAAGTAATTCGTCCTCCCTCTGAACCAGACTTGATTTCTAAAACAATAAAAAAAAAATGTAATCAGACACTTGAAATTCAATAAATTGTAATATAAAATCAGAGTGACCAACCTCTCGCATTGATATAGGACTCTGTCTATTATCAATTTCTTCAGAAAATTCAGGACCAGTAAACTTCTTTGTTTCACTACCAATACCAACCTCACGATATTGATAATTATTTTCTTGAATGTTTGAATATTTCGGCCTCCTTCTTCCACCTGGTGAAGTCGTATCCGACAGCTGTCTGGTCAACTGTTTCCTTGACTTACCGGAATCCGCCGCCGGAGGTGTGGGCGGCCGAGATCGCCGCTCTAACTCCGCCCGTTTCTGTTGTAATCTCGGGCTCATAGACCCCGAGATTTTTCCGGAAGTTGTCGCGTTTTCTTTTACCAAATTTTGCTTTGTTGAAGGTGATGATGGTGGTGGGGTCCGTGTATGTCTTACTCCAACATTCTCTCTTTGTTTACTTTTAGAAACACTAATCTTTCTGTCATCGTTTACAAATTCTGATCTTTCAACAGGCTTTCCTGGTTTCATGATCACAATCGGGGACTCATAACCCCGATTAGATGACGGGTTTTGATGTCTTTTCATCATAACTTGTGTTCCTTCCTTTCTAGCTTCCATTGACTGCATTGCTTCTAGAATCTGTTTAAGAGCTCTAAGATCTTTCCCTGATTGTGTAAATTGAAGATCTTTTAATCTTTTATCAACTTCACCATACACAGAAGAGTACGGGCTATGAATCTTTGTTGGCGATTTCATTACACGAGAACCGGGCCTCTGAGGACTCCGGGACCCACCATCTCGATGCTTCCATGGTGCAGGCTCAATTGGGAATTTTGAAATCGGTTTCATGTCAGCATTCTTCCATAACGGTGAAGTTGGTTCCCTTAAAGAGGTTCTTGAAAGACTTTGAATCTTTATAGGCCCGAAAAGATCTCTCTCTTTTGAAGATTTATCCTCAACTGGAGTCATTTTGATCCGGGCCAGACCCGTTTCCTTTTGACCCGTGGATCCCGAATCGGGCAAAGTATCCAAGCCCATCAACTTGGCTACAACGCCAGGTGGCCGAGAAACCGGATTTAAACTACGTGTTGAACTCTCTCTACTGTCTAAAGAAAGTCTTGGTAGCTCTTCTGTGTGCTTTGAGATTACATTTTTTGTATTTTCACGCGGTTGAAATGATAAACGATTTGTTTCTCTCCCATCGTAAGAAAACCGGGGACAATCTTTAGGAACTGAAAAAGAAGACTCGTCTCTAATTTGATAAGATTTTGATCTTGAAAGTTCTCTAGGTTCATTGTAATACCAATTGGGTTCTTGAAACTTAGAAAGAGAATCGAGAGACTCTCGATAATGGTCGGGTGTTTGAGAGAAGGGTCGGGGTTCTCTGTACATGGAGTCTTTGACCACGTCTCGAAGGTCAAGACTTTGACGGGACCCACATGATTGACGTGTTGTGGTGTCCCGTGAAGGGGTTTCTGGGAATACGATGTGGTCTGGTTCTGGGTGTGTTGTACGGTTGATGTTACAGTCTAAAGAAGAGAATGAAGATGATCGGGACATCGATGAGAAAGAGTCTCGAGATGATTCAGTTGATGCTCTGTGTTTGTCTTGTACCATTTTGTTCGAATGTTTTTCCTGAAATAATAAGTGCATGTCGGAATTAGGTGTTTGCAGGAGGTACAATTTATTAAACGATTTTAATGGCGAAGTGAAGAAAAGGCGCAAATATACCATAATGTATGGTCTTTGGTACGAGTTAGTTGACTCGCTTTCAGTCGTTCCAGTATCGAATTGTGGACTACCTGCATAAAATACGGTGAAATCGATGGTGAGAAACGTGGTAATTGCATCTCTATTGAACATTTTGCAGATCTCAATACAAAGACGACAACCAGGGTACCCAAATTTCGCGGATTGATGCTTCAGATTTGAAGAAATCAATTGTTCGTATTCTTTAGATCATCAATTTAGTATAAAACAGATTTAGCTTTTAATCATTTAGGTAATGGAAAGAGATAGATTGTAACATGACTTCCACCGTCATGTTGTTTGATTATATTAATAAGAAAAGAACATTTTAAGAGCGATTTATATCAGAGTGTTACCAGGAGGGAGCCTCTTAGGGCTGTGGCCGGGAAAACGTCTTCCGGGAACAATATGGTGGCGATCAAAGATTTGAAAGACGCCGGTCATGCATCCTATTTGTTTTTGCAGATCTGGGTTGTCGTCTGCTAGTGAATGCAAAAGCTTGGCGGCCATGTTTCTTCACTTGAGCTCTTCAGTTATGTGATTTAACAATCTCAATGTTTATCAGCCTTCCAGCATACCAAAAACTTGAAGCTTGAATCACTTACGGTGAATAGAAGATCAATTATTGAAAACCAAAAGTCAAACTTTTTTCTCTGTTTCTCTCAGACAAAACCAATGCAAGGCAAGAAAGAATTTCAAACCCTAATCCTCATTTTTCTCCCTCTCGATCTCAAAGATTTAGAACCGATATATTACCTTTATTCCTGCAATCTCTGAAACAAATCTCATAAATCAGGAATCTAGATAAGGTTCCATAAATGTGGCCTAAAGAACCCTACAAACCAGGTAAACAGACTTCAGATCCAATAAATTTCCACCATTGCCCACCAAAGAAGAACAAAATTTTGCTAATGCGAACAAAGGCACAGAAACCCAAACAGCTTCGTCTTTTGGGGGTTTCTTAACCACCCCTGCTTCGTAATCTTATTAACGAGTGACGAAATATCAATTACTTTTACAGCAGATAAGAACAAATTTCCAGATATGTGATATTGATTTGTTTAGGACTCGACAGAGGTAAGTAAATGGAGATTGTAAAACGGTGGTGGGTTAGTTATAGTATTGAAAGGAGGTTTCAAGAGGATGTACGGAGCAATAAATAAACAAGGGTTAATACAACAATCCAACGTATTAGCAAATGTCTTTGTTCACACTTCCATGTGGGCAGTAGGGATGATTGTTTTGTTGTGGGTCTTGGTTTGTCTGCATGAACATGTGAAGTGTCAGGGAGGAGAGAGAGAGAGAGAGAGAGAGGAACCATTAATTGTCGAGACCTTCAACCTGCAAGAAGTCAAAAGACTTTTGCTATCATTCCTTTGGGCTTGGGGTAACAAAGTGATGCCTTACAAAACTAGAAATTAAAAAATCTTTTTTTTTTCAGAGTTATTTGATTTGGAATTAGTATCGGATTAATACTCTCCGATTATAAACATTTTGGTGATAATTAAGGGCGAATAAAAACGAAACTGGAGATCGAAAAATAATAAGAACCGTAAAATCAAAACGGAATGAATAAACTTAAAGTTGGTTTTTTATTTTTTCTAAAAATGATTTTTTGCGGTATAGTGCGGTTTTGCATTATATATCGTATTGCACCACTCGTAAAACACATACCAAAAACCGCACCGTAAAACCGTGTCATTTAATCTTTTAAATATTTAATTAATATATATATATTGCATATTTAAGTTTCTTTTGAAATAAAGTTGACTAAAAGAAGCTAAAAAAATATATTTCAATTTCAATCTAAGTCTCTGCTATAGACCAAGATTTAGTTCCAAAACTTAAAATATGTATTTTTCGTCAAATAAACATTATTTTGAGTCTTCTCAAATATATTGTAGTCATAGTTTTGATCTTTTTAGCATTTTTAGCAAATAACTTGTTATAAAGTCATTTTACATTGGTGTTTAATTTGTTATAAGATATATATATATATATATATATATATATATATATATATATATATATATATATATATATATATATATATATATATATATATATATATATATATATATATATATATATATATATATATATATATATATATCAGTGTTGCAGAAATCGGCCTCGGCGGCCGATTAGTCGCCGATTAATCGCTTGGCGGCCTCGAGCCGTCGACGATTAACGCTAGTCGGACGCATTAGTCGGTCTTGGTCAATATCGGTCAACGACGGTCTTGGCGGGATTAATCGGCCTAGTCGGTCAACGAAAGTCAAAATTTTAAATGAATTTTAAAGCGGGTTAAAATGGCGGAAAAGGGCAAAAAGCTCCAAATTTGAAAACCGACAGTGATTTACTTTAAGTCAGATCTTCCTTTATCTCTTTATCAATCAGCCCTAAATTTGAGCGGGATTAATTTGAGCAATCAGCCCTAAATTTGAGCAATTTGAGGGAAAAAGTCGGTCTTGGTCAAATCTTACTTTATCTCTTTATCAATCTTCCTTTATCTCTTTCTCTTGACACCTCCGACATTCCTACAGTCGTGGTTCCTGGCCAGGTAAAATTGATGTTGGTCCGATTGCAAGCATCGACTTCAGACATTGCAAGCATCGATTCGAGGTTGCGATTCATGACCAGGTGGATTCCAATTGGTTCGAGGTTGCGATTCATCGATTCGAGATTGCAAGCATCGACTACCATTGAAGCTATATTCAAGATTGCAAGCACCGACTGCCATGCAAGCACCGACTGCGATTTATGGCCAGGTAAAATTGATGTTGGTCCGATTCCAATTGGTTCGATTGCAGATCCCGTTCCAACTTTCTAAATGAAAGATATAAGTTGTAGTTATATTCCAGTTTGTAAATGTTGTAGTTTGAATTGTAACACGGGTGAATTGTAGTTTGTATGTGTGTTGGATTTGTAAATGAAATATATAATTGGAACCGACTTCCATTGAAGCTTATATGTGTGTTGTTTAATGTTGTAGTTTGGATTTCTAAATGAATGATATAAGTCCTGCCCACCAGGTGCTCGATGTAATGCCAACACTTAATCACCTCTTATTCAGTTAAATAGCTTCCTGATCGTTTTTAATTGTTATTATTGTTAAGGCAACTACAAATTTTGTTCATCATCTTCTTCCACCATGAAAGTATTGCAGGAAAGAGTTAGGGAACGAATAACAATTTGTTAAGGCAGCTACAAATTTACTTCCACCATGACAGTGTTGTTGGGTAATATATATTTTTTATTAATTTATTTTAATAATTAAGGGTCTCCGATTAATCCTCCGATTAATCCCCGCCAAGCCGATTAATCCCTTAACTCCGGTCTACCGCCGAGGTACCGCCGAGCGTTTTTTACAACCTTGATATATATATATATATATATATATATATATATATATATATATATATAATCCATCGGTTTTGCGGTTTTAAAACCTCCTTAATGTAAAAACTGCATCGTAACTATTGCGATTATTAAACCGAACCGAACCACATAAAAATCAAATCGCACTTAAAACCACAAACCACACCAAATACAAAAATCAAATGGTGCAGTTTTAACAATCTAAAAACCGAATATTGATACAAGGTCTCACGATAACCGAATAAGATAAAAACAATAAAAATTATAATCCATCGGTTTTTGCGGTTTTAAAACCTCCTTAATGTAAAAACTGCATCGTAACTATTGCGATTATTAAACCGAACCGAACCACATAAAATGGTGCAGTTTCAGGTACGAACTATTTCTATATCTTGTTGGGTCTGAAACTCATATATCTCACAAGAGAGACTTTGTTTATGGTATAGTATTACCCATAGTTACCAGATTCGCTCAATTAGCCGCGTTCCCCATACCCAATCGCGCTGTACCCAATCGCTACAAAATCGCTCCGGTACGAAATTTCTTGGCGAACCCCAAAGTTCATTCAATCGATCCCAATCGCGATTGGAGACGTTCCCAACAGTGTTCCTGAAGTCAAAAACGACCAAATCCATGTTCAATTTTTAGCGTTCTGATCAGATTTTGGGTTTGGGCACCGACCAACCACTGAACAACGACTCTTCGATTTCTCTGTGTCGCTCGGTACGATGTGGCGATTTCAATTTCCATCACTTCGATTTCTATGTGTCCATCGATTTCAATTTCCATCGATTACAATTTAAATTTGATTGTGTAAAATGGAATTTTACTTTGATCTTTTAAAGGGTAACTCAAGGTTCATTGATGAAGTATGAACACTTGAAGGAATCTGCAGATCTTACTTTTCTTGGTTCCAGACAATACTTAAACCGTAAAAAGCGAAGGATCAATTCTAAACTTAAAACGGAATGCATATAGTATTGAAGAAGTAGAGGTATTATTTTATGAAACGACTCTTAGAATTAGGTACTGAAATGAGCCTCCCCCCCCCCCCCCCCCGGGGTACCTGATACACCAAATGTCGCGAACCCCATATCGTACTGTACCTCGTTCCCCGTACCGTACCGCGTTTCTAGTAACTATGGTATTACCCTTGTATTATGTTGCAATGTTTTAGTATCTCTTGAGTTTTAGTTGGGCTATTGTATTTGAGTCAGGTCAGTATAAATTTTATCTAATTAGCCTAGAGGTCATGCCGAAATTTCGGTAAAGAGGCTTCTATCACGTGCGTCTCAGAGAAGCAAACTTGCATCACCAATTCGATAATGGAATCTGAGTTCGTGGCTCTAGTTGCACTGATAAAGAGGCTAAATGGCTAAAGAATTTGATTTATCGAATCCCATTATGGCCAAAACAATTTCACCTATTATAACACTGTTGCTACTCTGGCCAAGGCATATAGTCAAGTGTATAATGGAAAGTCGTGGTATTTGTGTCTTAGACATAGTATGATATGTAAGCTGATCAGTCATGGTATTATTTCTGTCGAATCTATTCCATCTTAACAGAATTTAGTCAATCACTTGACAAAAGGATTAAGTAGAGACTTGGTAAATAAATCAGCTCAAAGGATTGGTTTGAGGCCTATTTGATATCTCCAAATATGAGATACCTAATTCATTCCTAATACAATGTTACGAGTTACACTCGGTGTGGAAAGCTTACTTTTGGATATTGAAGTACATTGGCTTACATCATCCCAATGTGTTTGCTTAGACCTGCAGACCTAAGATAAGTTAAAGTTAATTCTTAATAGTTCGTTTGAAAAAGTACATGTGTAGATGCATGAATTAGTAGAACTACATTTGCGAGTGTGAAGTTTTGCCACTTTAGAAAGCTTGGGTTGGGTTTGTTATAGACTCATAAATGGATAGGACACATGACTTGTAATAATATCTTTAGCTACTTAGATTAGTTGTTGCATTTAATCATTAAGACACCCAGATTCTCAAGTATTTGAAATGTGTGTTATACTAATATGGAAACTCAATCTAGATATTTTAATTTATTTAGAATTTTGGTTTTGTGTTTGTTATTATATGTTAAACAATGATTACACTAAAATAGAGGAGGCATGTTGATGATTTTAGTGTCGTCAATTCATTTAGTATAATCGAGATTAACTCGAAACAAGTTAAGTTTAGCTTTAACTACAATAAGAGTTTAAAGGTGCAGAGTGCATGTTCGAATAAGCCAAAGTGAACTCATGATCACAGGGATACGGGTTCCATAAGGCATCGCCCCTGCTGGCCATCCAATGGATGTTCAGTTTTGCAGAGATAACACACAAATATCACACTGTTATATTGCCAAAATTTTGTCTCAAAAGAACACAAGACAAACGAAGGTATGTTGTGTTTTATAATCTCGGATTTGCAGAATCCAGACCGATTTATTGAATTATCTCAAGTTTGAATTCGTATAACCGCAAACAATAAGGTCAAATTACAAATTTCAGAAAGTATTTTTAACATGATCCTGAAAATTATCCAAATTTATTGATATTCAAAACTTGTTTTTCTAACAATCTATTATCCCTATTGTTAGCTGTCCTCCACTTTTAACCCAAACTTGTCCATTTTCATTGCTAGGACGTTTATACGCCATATGTGGTCGTCTTTGAACTTCGAAATGCTCGTATCAAGCTACGACTCCCTGAAAATAATACCAAAATACCCAAAGACGCACCAAATCCACCAAACATCACACGTCACACGTCTGTACAATATGCAATAAAAAATGGACCGTAAACTTGTTAAAACAATGCATGAAAACGGACGTAGCTATTCTTTTACTTTTACTAATCTAAACAAATTAACAGATGTGGATTCATGTTTATGATGCAAAATGATAGAACTTCATAATTTACTCATTCGGTTGTTAAAGCTTGGGATAAGTTGCTCTCGTGTCTTTTGTGCCTAGGCTATGAATTGAAACATTAAAATTCTTCAATGGATACGTCTATGTTATGTTTTCAATTGTGACTAATGCTTTATCATCATACGTATTTTAAGATTAAATAGAGATATTTGCTTATTTGTGAGAATCGACTAGTTTTATACAACAAAATAAATTGATTTTTATGGTAAGCAACTAAGCATACACATAGGGCATGTTCGGCACGCAGCTTTTGAGAGCTTTTGGGAGCGTTTAGCGTTTAACTTTTAGGAAAACGCTGAAAAAAATGAAAAAACCTCGTTCGGGAGCAAGAGCTTTTAGCTTTTATTTTTAACAAAACGTTCATAATCCAAAAGCTATTTCAATTAGCTTTTGAGAGCTTTTAGCGTTTGGATTTTGATTTTTATATTATTTTACATTTGTAAAAGCTAACAGCTGCTTTTGCCGAACACTTCTGCAGCAATAAAAGTCACAGCTACCAGCTAACCGCTAACCGCTACCAGCTTCCAGCTAACCGCTAACTGCTTACAGCTCATCACTACCAGCTACCAGCTAATTTTGCCGAACACGCCCATACTAGGTTGAATCTTTTTATTTACTTTTCTAATATTAATTATTATTTATTTTAGGGTAAATGAGGAATAATAATAACAACAAAACGAGGAAAAGCAATAATATTTTGGTGTAATTTTATTATGGAAATACAACTAGACCTACGCAATTATTCACCTACTAAATTATTTCTATTGAATGCATTTCTTAGCTTCAATTAATATTAATATTAATATTAATATTAACATATTGATATAAAGACCTTCAAGTTAGATGTGATCTTAAATAAATGTTATAGAAGATTATTATTTTTAATATGGTTGAGCATTAACTTCACGAATAAATATAAAACTTTTCTATATTCCATGGATTATATATATATATATATATATATATATATATATATATATATATATATATATATATATATATATATATATATATATATATATATATATATATATATATATATATATATATATATATATATATATATATATATATATATATATATATATATATATATCCTATCCTAATAAATAAGTAACTCAAAGCCACATGTCATCACCACATTCATTTTGACACATGTCATTTTCTCATAATTTTAAATTTCTTAAAAAAAACTAATTGGTTTGAAACGTTTCTAACTCATTAATGATCGGTTTAATTATCATTCAATTTCAAAATTAATTGTTATCATTCAATTTCAAAATTAATTATTTTTTAATATCATATTATTTTTTAATGTGTAGAATGATTTGGAAGACAATTGACGTCATAATATTTTGAAGAACGATTCCAATCATAATAGTGGATTTGATTTTAGTATCGGTGACATTCTCATAATCAATTATATTTATCAAAATACAAAGTCGTAATAGTAAAAATCAAAAGAAAGATGTCACGACACACAAACAAATTTTTATGTAAAATTATTGATGTTTAAATATTCTTAATTAATATTTTTTTGTATCATCCCGTGTAATACACGGGTTTTTACAACTAGTATATATATATATATATATATATATATATATATATATATATATATATATATATATATATATATATATATATATATATATATATATATATATATATATATATATATATTAAAATTTATGTATATAGTAATATTTCGATCCATATATACTAAGAATGGCTGAAAGTTAGCCTTATCATTTTGGGGAATGAAAGTATGAGAACCAAGAAATGTGAGGCCGTGAAGGAGTTGATCTTGGAAAAGGGTGAGTTTGTATGCTTCTGCCACACAACCAAGAATGATACTCGTGTATGCATTATTTGCATGCCCAGCCCCGTTAACTTTAAAAACTGTAATGCTTTTTTTTATTTCTAATTTTGTATGATGATTATATATGAGTATATATAGAACTAACTTGTTTTAAATTTTAAATTTGACAAACAAAATTAACTTGAAATTAGATAGTAGATACATTGACTAGATATATAAATCACATCTATTGTGTGAATGTGTAACACTAATATTTTTAGATTTCTTTATTCAAATCTAATCCATCAATTTAGGTAATTAACTAATTATTTTCGAAAATATCTAATTCATTGGTTGTAATTTCTCCTAATACCGGAATATATATATATATATATATATATATATATATATATATATATATATATATATATATATATATATATATATATATATATATATATATATATATATATATATATATATATATATATATATATATATATATATATATATATATATATATATATATATATATATATTCCTTTTCGAATTAGAAAAACATGAGTATTTTTTGTATAAATTAAGTAAATACCTTCGGTAATGCATGTTTGTCTGAACCTTTGCGGGATCTCAAGTTTAAACCGAAATATTGTTATCTTTTACATGTTAATCATGAGATAGACTAATAAATACGTTTTAAATGACGTTTACCATTCAATACACCAAAATACAAAACAGATATTCCGACAAATTTAAAAAACAAAAGGGATCTCTCATCACATGCAAAAGGGGAAAGGTATCACATGCATGTGGGTGCCTCCTATCAATTCAACCAAAACTTCAAAAATGAACCATAATTATTAGGGGTTAATGTATGTAATTTGCTTTTTAAATTATTTATTATTTAATTGTATTAAATAAGTTATGAAAATATTTTTAAGTTTTTTGTTACACTATTGGAGTGTATTTCATTTGCGTAATTTTATCATATTAAATACCATAGTAAATACAATATCAACATCAAATAGACCTAAATAGATAAGTTTTGACAATGATCGTCTAGCCTAATTGGTGAAATAAACAATTGATCAATACCCTTCCGCATCACAATCCGGTTACGTTCCGTGTCCGCTATTCTTCACATACAGTTAATCACAAATCGATTATCCTAGTGTGCACCCACTATGGACTCTCGGATCCTAAAATTAAATGAAATTGTTAAAATTAACTTAATGATATGGTTTGTGTTTTTCAATAATTCTTATATCTAGAGCGGAGATTTAAATAGTAAAATGAAATATAGTTATTGAAAATGTTAGTTACACTAAATTAAAAGTAAGGAAAAGTAATAATGCGAAGCAATGATCCACTCGCTTTGTTGGTATCCCCTTCATTGGCACATGATTACCCTACTTTCTACAAGCTTTTTTAACACTCAGTTTCGCATATCTCCCCACCACCATAGTCATCCATAAAGCACAAATCTTGTGACCACTTCTGTGTGAATTTACGATTTTGTCCTTGAGAGATTAGTGGGGTCAAGAAAGCATACACCACCCAAACATTAACACATCTATTATTCATTAAAAAGTCTTGGACAAATTGTCAAAAACTAAAAAGATCATTTTATCATTATGAAAAGATATTTAAGACATTAAACATTTTCTTAGGTATTGTATACGTACTAATCGAACATTGTTATCGGGTGTGTTTAACTAATTGAAACTTGTAAGAATAACCAAGTGGTCTTCTATTGAATTTTTTTGTAGTTAGGTTCTAACAAATTATTTAAGATGTATTTATTAGAAAACTAGGTTACAAACCCGTATGTTACACAGTTGATAAATAAAAAAACTTATATACTAAGAAAAATATTTTATTTTAAAAGTACGATGTTATTAATAAACTTTTTTGCAAAGTGTCATCCATTCTAGGGTAAGAACGAAAGAGCTACTTACCATCGAATATATACTTTCTTGCAGGGTGCGGGGCAGCGCCTCGTCCGGAAAAATTATTTTGTTAAAGAAGTTAATATGGAAAATATTATTTTCGGTTTGTATTTCATTGTTGTTACTTTTGAAACCATCATCAAATATTTATGGGACAGAATCAACATTTAAAGTTGATTAATCTGTATTTTTGGTAATAAGAAGAATTCGAGTTCTATAAATCCTAGGGCGTGTTTGACAAAACTAGCTAGTAGCGGGTAACTGGAAGTTGAACATTTTAGTTTGTATATAACTGTTCGGAAAAAATAGCTGAAAGCTTTTAAAATATGTAAAATTACATAAAAAGACATTCGTTTAAAATAGTTGTTTTTTGTTTAAGGGTATTCTAGTAATTTGTGGTATAACTGGAAGGAGCTTTTTGTTAAATGCTACTTCAACTAACGTTTAAAATAGTAGCGAGTTTGTGTCGACGAATGAAGCTTTTAGTTTTTATCAGAACTTTTTCCTAAAAGCTAGATGCTAGAAGCACTCAAACGCTCGAAATGTTCCGAGTCGAACATGCCCCTAGTCCGTGGTTTCTTATAAGTGTCTTGATTCAAAATTGTTAGATTATTCTCATAATCTGGATTCTGTAATACCAGACATAGGATTGAAATATCATATTAAGATAGTGATCACTCGATCTTTTGCGCAACCCAGTAAACATTCCAAAATAGCAATGAACTTTGGATGAGTTTCCAAACTCGACAATGAACTTTTAATCCAATTTCAAAAAATTTGTCTATTCAGCATTTTACTTTTGTCAATGTCTTTTCAACATTTTTACTATTATTTCTAAATATTTTTTATGGAGTTAATGACTTATTTTATACAAAAATGGTTTTTGTTATCATTTTATAACAAATCGATTCCTTATCAATTTTAGTTAAAGATCAAGTCACTTCCTTATTTATGGAGTTAATGACTTATATTTATTTTGTACAAAAATGATTTTTATTGTATTTTATAAATAATAATTGATCAGTCATCAATTTTAGTTAAAAATCAAGTCACTTCCTTATATATCATGATAAGAACTTGCAACTTTTAATATATAAAGTACAAACAAATCAGTAACCTTTTTCTATTTCCTCACATATATGTTTTTGAAAAGTCTCGTAACATATTTTAAATTTTATCCTACCACTGAAATTGATAATCTGAATATTAAGCAATAATACGATCGTGGAAAAAAAAAACTCAATCATATAAGTTACTTACAATCAATGGAAATGTTTTTTTGTGAAACAAATGATTTCCTGAATTAAATATCTAACCATTGCGTATAAAATGACAAAATGTTATTTACTTGTTAACTTGCATTTTTTTTAATGAATCTATCATAATAGATTGTAAATAATACAACATATGATAAATCATGATTAGTAAAATGTCTAAAAAGAAGTCCACAAATTCGATCAAGGGGATCAAGAAGGCACATGGTACAACTTGGCTTAATTATGCTTGAAAATAGTTTATTGACAATTATTAGTGAATTATGTGATATATATATATATATATATATATATATATATATATATATATATATATATATATATATATATATATATATATATATATATATATATATATATATATATATATATATATATATATACTAGTTGTAATGCCCGTGTATTACACGGGTTATTTAAAAGAAAATAAATAAGAACATCTAAACATCAAGCATTATACTAACTTAAAGTAAATAACATATTATCTTAAAAATAAACAAAACACACAAAATTGAGAATATATAAATTTAATAGAAATATATAAAAGTGGAATGCTATAATACACAAATAAATTGAAGTACATTGCTATCTCTTGCAATTAGTGCTTAAAAAATCTCGATTTACCATTGGAAAAATACAAAAATATCTTACATATATTCACAGCTGCAATTTGATTTTTAAAATCGTAAGGCAAACATTTAATTGACAGTTTCGTATTAATAAAAATGTAATTAGGGGTGATAGAATTGTAACGGCGAATTGTAACCGATCATTGAGGAGTAGTAATGAACAAATTATTTTATTTTTTTTAAGAAATTCAAAATCATGAGAAAATGACATGTGTCCAAATGAATGAGGAGATGACATGTGGCTTTGAGTTACATATTTATTAGGATATGATATATATATATATATATATATATATATATATATATATATATATATATATATATATATATATATATATATATATATATATATATATATGTATATATATATATATATATATATATATATATATATATGTGTGTGTGTGTGTGTGTGTGTGTGTGTGTGTGTGTCTATATATATATATATATATATATATATATATATATATATATATATATATATATATATATATATATATATATTTATATAGTGAAGGGTTCAAATGAGAACCATTAAAAAGTTTAGAACCGTGAGAACCAATCTTGACCTTGACGCAATTGATCGGAGAGTTATATATATAAGAGAATTAACTAATGTGAACGTGTTGTAGACGATCAAACCACACAACCCTTGTATCAATTCCTTAGACCAAAGGGAGTCGTGACCACTCACCCCAAGGGGTTTGAGTGTCATGTAGGCGCCACCTCACTTTCTCATCACTAATCCCTCACCCTTGAGTTATAGGAAATGGTAACCTCTCACAACCACTCATTTTTTTAAATAAATAAATAAATAAAATTAAACCCAACTTCAAATTCAATTTTTTTTTAAATTAAATCATTTCATTAATTAAGAAATAAAAGTTACAACTGTAAAATAAAATGACAAACGTCAAATTAAAAACGAAAAATAAACCCACGACCTACAAATTAAAAAAAAGACAACTAAAACGATAAACGAAACACGTAAATAAATAAACGACACCCTACGAGCGATATTTTTCCATAATATCCACTTTTAATTTTAGAACCATCTCCCGTGCTTCGCCCTTGAGACCCTCCTCCAGATTCGACGACAAAAACTTGATATCTTTTAAACGTTGTTTGTCTTTGCAGAGTTGGATACATTCTTCCCGGGCTCGTTGTTTGTCTTCCAACGCTTTTTTGTCCAACTCAATCCGTTCGGCAATACTTACATTGTAGCGTTCGAATTCCAACCGCATAAGTGACACGTCTTCGCTACTTTCCGACCCACATCCCGCATTTGACAAACTCGTTTTTCCTTTTCTTTTTGTGGCATCTCGTCCCATCGGCCGACGGAATTCGAGATATTCGAGGGGGTCTTCATCGAGTTTATCATGTAAATCGACGTTGATACGAGCGTCGGAGGAGGTAGTGTGGTGGCTTGATTCGGAAGTTTTCGAATGCTTTCTTGTTGGGACGGGAACGACGTTTTCGGCGTTTGAATCATGCCATTTTGTGCATTTTTCAACAATCCGCCAAAACTCAACGTATCGGAAAGACGTTCCATTATGGTCGGACTTGTACATTTTAAGCGCTTCCTCGAAAACATGTTGCTCCTTTTAGCCGCTCTTCCGATACGTTCGTAAATTGTGGAACAATCCGTTAAACTCCATTACCGCATGGTTTTTATCGTGGTATTTTGTTGTCAACGAGTCTTTGAAACGGTAAGTGTAACAACCGGTTTCTCATACAAAGTACACCCAAAAATTTTCAACAAATTATACATCAAAAATGGGCATACTTGTACTAAACCATAGAAAACAAGATGTTATCAAGAACTTAATACAACAAAGGTCCTCACGTTACATACCAGGCATTACAAATAAGTCTATTACAACTAAAGGACGGGCTCTAAACTTGTCCATT
>CM042017.1:8937500-8940000 GCA_023525715.1 Cichorium intybus
TGTGGTCCCTATAATTTTTAACATTAATTACAGTTTAGTCCATATAGTTTTTAAGTTAGGATAATTAGAGTTTTTGTCTATGCTATTATACATAGATGCATTTTTCGCAGCAACATGCGGGATGCTAACATTTGTCACAGTGTCACATCATAATTTTACATAAATAGTCCCCAATTTATATAATAGTTATAAAAATGGTCCCTATACATAATTTTACATAAATAACCCCTAATTCATATAATAGTTATAAAAATGGTCCCTTTACTTTGTAACAATTTTACATAAATAGTCCCTAATTTATATAAAAGTTATAAAAATGGTCCTCATACACAATTTTATATAAATAGCCCCTAATTCATATAATAGTTGTAAAATGGTCCCCGTACTTTGTAATTTACGAAAACTGTGTCGAAAATATAGATTTGAACAAATCCACCGCAACGCGCGGGGGCATACCACTAGTTTATAACAATTGTAAAAGGTTAGACCGATCCAAGCTTCCAAACTAACAAAGACAACTTATGTTCATAGTCAGGGTCCAGGCTCTTACCAAACAGAGACATCACAACTAATAGAGTTATATTGGATAAGTGCTTTTATCCTATCCATTCACTAAACCATTGTCACAGACCAAACATGATTCTCACACTAGGTTAACAGGCATTAGACTTGCAAATGAATTGGTTTGAGTGTAATCAGTTTAGTTTGATTTGATTAGGAACTTATATTGTAAGAACCCGCGAAAAAGTCAAAAAGGGTAAAACCGTCTTTTTTTCACGTTGTACGATTATTATGGGTAATAATATGTAATTTTAAAATACTATAATGAGAAATAAAAGTTTATGAGAAATTTGAAGTTTTGCCGCGTGAATAGTGAAAAATGGCCAAAAAGGGCAAAATGGTCATTTGACATGAAAATGACCAAAAATGTGAAGAAAATGTAAAGTTGGAAGTAATGAAGCATAAATGGTAAAGTTATGACCTTTGGACCATTTTTGAAGGAAAGTTTGGAAGTTAGGGACTAAAATGTAATTATTTTATAAATATTAATTATATTAATAAGAGAGTAATTACTCTCATTTCCCAGAAGTATGCAGAGGATTCTAGAGAGCACGAGAGAGAGCTAGAGAGAAGAAGAAGTTCTTGAGGGTTTGCCAAGAAATCAAAGGAATCAAGGGTTGGAATTGGTGATTCCAATGTAAGATTTCCTTTGTTTAACCTAGTTTTTGTGGGTGTGTTCTTGATTTGGTTCCTTGGGATGAATGGAAACTGAAATTGCAATTATAAATCATGTGGGTTAAGTAGCTAATGCTTCCAATAAGCCATTAGTTAAGAACTTAACTCAAAAACATGAAAGTAGAATGCTATTCTTGAGAATTTTCAAGTTTAGCCAAGAACTTTAATTCCTGCAATTGATCTATTAAAATGTTTTTAATGGCTTAAAATGTGTTATTAGTCAAGGGTTTTAGTCCTAGAACAAACCCCAGGTGATTAAGACCTGGCATAAGAGCTTAAAGTCCCAAAACTGCATGCTACAGTGCCAAATCGCGACTGATCAGGAGCCTGCCCAGGCGCTAGGCGCGGCGCGCCCAGGCTCTAGGCGAGGCGCGCCCAGGCGCGGTGCGCCCTGGTCCTGGCGCGGTGCGCCCTCTGACAGGGACCAAAAATGTTAGAAATTTCAAATATTTCAAACGCTAGAAACTATAGCTAGACATGTCCGATTGACTTGAAATTTTAGCCATAACCCTAAAATGGTATAAGAACATGTCGGGAATAGTCAAATCCGTAATCCGACCTTGCAGAAAAGTCACTGTAGCGGCAGTGGCTAAAATCACTATTCATGTTAAAACTTAATTTTGGAATTTGAGCTAGACTTGTCCAATTGACTTCAAATTTGAAACACAAGTCTAATATGGCCTAAGATTTCATGGAAAAGAGTCGGAACTGAAATACGACCCCTCGGGGGTACTGTAGCCAAATACGCGTATTTCGGAGAAATTTTTAAAATGAGTTTATTAATGGTTAACTAATTAGTATAACCTGAAGTTGAGTCGTATGAGACCTTAGAACTGTAAAGTCAGTTGTATTATGTATTTAATAAGTATATATACGTGATAATTGTATAGGTGGTGCTTCAAACATTGTTGAGCACGGAAAAGGGAAAGGTGTGCGAGAAGCTTAGTGATTTATAACTATATCAAGGTGAGTTTTATGAGGACTTTCTAGTACATAGCAAAATAATATTTTTAGAAAAGTATGAAATATCCAAATGTTTTTAGATATTAAAGTTTGGAAATAGTTTTGAAAGTAGCTCCAAGAGCTAAGTGTTTAAAAGAGATTTTAAAGAAATTTTAAAGAAGTTCAGTTTTGTTAAAAGAAGTATAGTTTGTAAAGTTTTGAAAGAAGCTCCATATGAGAGCTAAAGATTTTGAAGTTAGTTTTAAAGTGATTTTCACGAGTATAAGTCAAAGAGTTAAAGTTTGAGTTTGTTTTGAAATTG